>APFE031408498.1:0-60956 GCA_000404065.3 Pinus taeda
GTATCACCTTGGTGTTGCTCCTTGTTGTTATTTGAATTTTGTATATTCATCTCCCCTGCTACTGGTTGTTTTCAATCATCTTCGCATGAATCACATATGCCTGAACATCTTTGTAAGTTAAGAAAAAATGGCATTGTTCCCACTATTGATAAGGATCTCACTTGGCCTGAATGCATAACAATGAGGATCAAATGTGTATCACGTGAGCTTCTCATACTTATGAACCATTTTTTCTGAACTCGGGTGAGAGTTGAGTATCCTAAATAACTAGACTACACAGAACCATCTATTGGCACTTTTGTATGATCCAACCTGGGTTAATGTGCAAAATGCAACCAACAAACCCCATTGGATACTAACACTTATAACATCACCTGTAAAACAGTCCAAGTCTCATGCAAGGCACTGATGGGGACTACAATAACCATGCTTCTACAACAGGGAGGGAATGTGAATCTAATATGTGTAATCATTCTACAACACACCCTACAATTTGAATGCTAACCCCAATTATATATATTCATAACAATTGTCAAAGCACTACTAACCTGAAATACAAAATTTAAAAGGGGTATCCATCATCACAAGCACAATTAACATGACATGTCGATATAGTATATGACTTAAAAAATAACACACATCAATCTCCAGATATATTTCATTACTAAGAAAAGGGAGCGTTGAACGCAATATAACCATATTATAGACTTGTTTCATCTCGAGTCACCATCCTAATCATAACATTACAGTAATACAAAAATGCAACTAGAATTACTCTGCCTATCGACCAACCAAACCAAAAGTCATCCAACTCCAATCCCTTTGGCATTTTCCTCTTTATACATAATTACATAGACTTGAATACCATGGGCATTACTACATAAAACAATTACCATGGGTAGACACACTATACTCGCTAATATGGACCAAATCAACACAAAATAAAAGATGTTGTAAATTTTAATCATTTTGGTTCCTTTGCTTTCATGTCTTGTTTCGATTTTGTGTGTTTTTCCTGTATGCACCATTTCTATGCGTTCCTGCTTCTGTAACATGTATGTGTGCTACCTCTTTGCATTGTTGCTTCTTTTCTTCTTTGTGCATAACTCGCAAAACTACCTCAAAATTCCATTTTTTTCTTCCTAACAAAACTTGCCCCAACATTAGTGCAAAAATGAATTTGAAGAAGCAAAGGAGAAACACTAAGAGTTACATAATGATTTTTTCAAGATATTTGTCAAACCTTTGAAAAATTTATCATTCAATATAAATTGACATCGTTTTAGATATGATAAAAGAAACCTGTTGCATATTTGAAGTTAATCAAGATGAGTACAATTTGTGAGCACATAATTTATTAAAAATATTCAAATTCTCAACAATAAGTGTCAACATCGTTAAAAAGTTAGTCATATGGAGAATCATTGTTTTGATCCCAATCCTTCTCTTCATTGTGGAAGAACAAATCACTTATCTAAATAATGTTGAAAACAAAAACAAAAGTAACTTAAAAAGAAACAATTCATTATGAATGGATAAATTATTGAAGATAAAGAAAGTAAATAAGCTACATAAATCTTACCATCTGGCCATAATAAGAGTAAAAACACAACTCATGGAAAAAGGACAAAAGAAAAAATGTTTCAAACAATTATTCAAAATTATTTTGGGCATAAATCAAATCCAATCCTATATGTTCTCTATAATTAAATACGGGACTTAAGGGTTGTAGGAGTGGGAGGGATACTTTATGGTTATTGGGATGGGGTCCCCTGGGTCAGTTTTGGGGTTAAAAACTCAAGTGCTGATGTAAATTTTGCTAAAAAGATGTAAAGTCTCCATAATTTGTGGACATAGAGCACGTAGATAGTTAGAAGTCAAAAGGGGTTTTTAACCCCTTGTTTATGTCAAGACGAGTCGGTTTTGAGATCTACCCATGACCTGTGGACCATGGGATTGTATGTAAAAAGCTATAAATAGGTGTCCCTTACAGAGTCATAGAGAAGGGAAAAGGCTCCGCAGCTGAGTACGTAGAGGCCTAAAGATGATTCTATCGTTGATTGTGCAGACCCCTACAGCTGAGTGCGCAGGACAATTTTGAGTTTGTAACATCATATTGAATATCAATAAAGAATATTGTTGGATAAATTCATGTGTCTATCTATTTACTTATGTTATTTATGTTTACGATATATGTTGCGATGGAATAAATGTATTTATGAAATATTGATGTATTGATGTGTTACTTTATTGGATAAGTCTTTTAACTGATCACAATGCATGCCAAGTATTTATGTGAGGATTATAATAAGTTTTGTTATGTTTATTAAGCTCTTAAATATATCTGTGCGAACTTGGATCTAGGGTTGATTTTTGGTGAACATAAGTGGGAGATTCATTTGTTAAGGGTTTGCAAAATATTATCATAGACCTTCACGAAGGTCTAAGGGCCATTTAATTGAAGTTGTCGTACCAAGCCTTAGGGGCTTATAGGTCCACATGAAGGCAGATCTAGGGTGATAAACGACATCACATTGATATTTGGGTGTGGAAACTTGGTTCCAGCATCCCCCCATATTGCTTCAAGTGAGACTTCAGCCTGTGCTATGCGGGTTGATGCAAAGGGCCAGTAGTGTAGGGTTTTGTTTGGCACAATTAACTCTGAATTGGGTCAAGATCCTCTAAGACAACGAATAGTTCTGTTGCCAAGACTTGGATCTGCATAAAGAGATGTGTGATGTCGCATTACTAGAAATGACCAAGAAATAAATTGAGAAGTGGTTGGATAGGAAGATTCACGTATTTGTGGCACAGGAGAACAGGAATTAGCACATATCAAAGGAACAGTGGTTGGAAAGATATTTGCACACATAAATACATGAAATTTTCTTCTGCACTTTCCCAATCGTACTATATGAGTGGATAGCTAAGTTGGCAGACAACCAAGGAACGTGGAGGCTTAACTGCCCAATAGTGTGTACTCCAGAGCTAGTGTAAAGGTTGGAAACTTCTAAAGACAAGATTGTGTGCGTTGTTGACCACTGGCTCAATCGAATTATAGGAGGATTTGTTATAGAGTTCGTGGTTGATACCTTGGTCAACTACATCGAAGCAGAGTGACACTTCTTCAAAGGACCACGAGGTAAGTATATGAGATCTTTGAATACCAGGATTAAGATGCTCTTGTGTGAGAAAGGGGTTATGTCGTTGCCTTGATGTTTGGATCTATGCGAAGTGGACGAATCTTCATAAATCAAGAGAAAGCAAGCCCTGAATATAGCCCATGAATTGAACCTCCTTCAAGCATTGACGAGGGAATGGTACAAGCCTCACCGCAAAGTATAGTCCAACTGATAAGATAGTGTTTTCCATGGATACATCTTCCATCCACTCTGCCCCCACCTTCACCTCCATAGCATACACCTTCGCCCACACCATTGCCACCACCACCGCCATTCAACATGTCAAACTCAATAAAGCTACCGATTTTCAAGGGCATATGGAGCGAAGATAAAGATCGATTCTGGTTTGTTGCGAATGTTGTATGGACCGCACAGTAGATCACTAATGACAACATAAAGAAGGCACACTTAGTTACTGCTCTGTAAGATCGTGCACTGACATGGTATATTAAGTATTGTGTTGATTATACTTTGGCAATGCTAGCATATATTAAGGATGCTTTAAATAAGGAGTTGAGTACACCTAAGTCTGACTCACATTCATTCGTTGGATTTAAGGAAATCGCGATGAGGGCCAATGAGATGCCTTGGGATTTAGATCAAGGGCTGAAATGTGTGATCCACAAAGCTAATATGAAGCTCACAAATGGTTAGCACCGCAAATGGTTAATAACCTCGCTTCTACCCCACCTGAGAATTGCTTTGTCACAATAGAAGATAGGAACTCAGGTAGAAGTCTTGGAAATCGCAATGAGATTGCACGAGATACCTATTCAGGTCGTGAATTTAGGAGTCCAGCAAATTCACTCACATTTGCAAAACCTCTTCTTGGAATTGCAGAGCTTGAAAAAAGAAGGAGGTTAGGCCAGAGCTGTGCGAGGAAGTCTTGTGCCTCAAGTGTAAGAGCTAGGGGAAAGATAAAGACCATTTCCCTGTCTTCGAAAATTATATTACAGGAGGGGAACCAATTCCCTTGAGGTGGGAAGCTCTAGCAGGACTGAGTGCAGGGCCCGCACTATTGTGAGCTACTTGTCAGGTGGCTGGAAAACATGTAACGAATAATTTTCATTTGCTGCAAAATTTCGTTCAGACACCAAAATAGTTGTTCTGCGATTTCAGCAAATCGGTGGACCATGATGAGCACCACTGTTATAGCTATGAGTTGATGATGGAAAGAATCCCTACCTATCGAATGCAAGTGAAAACTCGACCTTTGGATCAGGGCGCTAGGGGAGTGCGCGAAGGATACCAGGGGCAAGGACGAGGCTAAGGAGGAGGAGGACCTGGTAGAGGTCATGGTCAGGTTATTTTCTATAACTGTGGGACACTAGGGCTCTAAGAGTGGGAGTGTCAGAATCAGACTTACCCGTCCTACCAATACTGCAACCAGTTTGACCACATTATAGAAGAATGCCTTGTGTTGATCACTAAGATGCAGGAGAATAAGGCACAACCTCAAAAACCTACGGAGAACTTACGAATGATGAGAGTTGAGCCCCGCGAGGAAGATCAAAATGTGAATATCATGATGAGAAGCAGAGTAACAACTAGGGATGATAAGGGAAAATAGCATGAAGGATACAGTTGGGTTCGCAAGGCCCTAGAGAGGGAAGTTTGTTTTGATCTGGCGCACACGAAGGAAACATTTATGGAGGCTAAGGAAAGCTTCACTAAGGCATCTACCTCAGGGAGTCCGAACAAATTACGAGATACCAACGTGTCTACAAAGTTTGATCTCTCTATACTCACCGTGTTCTTGGAAACTTCCATGAAACTTCTATGCAATAATAAGGCTATGAAAGGTATGCAAGGGTTGATAAACAAGTGTGTTGGTAAGGAAAATGATCCTGATGGACACCACATAGTACGAAAAAATGGCAAACATAAGACAAGAACAAGGCGCGAGATGAGGCTTACTACGTAGATAGGAGATTATGAGATGGACTGGGTTATTATGGATCTAGGGTCTGATGCAAACGTTTTTCCTTAACGGACATGGGAGAGAATGGGGAGACCTGCACTGCAATGGTCTCTAATCCAGCTGAGGATGGAAAACCAGCAGAAGATCATCCCTATGGTACAACTACATGGAGTCACCGTAGATATAGAAGGCACCGGCACACTGGCTGATTTTGAAGTAATAGAAAATGTGGACAACAAAAATCCATACCTCGCGCTTCTTGGAATTGACTATGCCATTGATATGAATGGAGTCATCAACTTGAAGAAAAGAACAATGTCGTTCGAGAGGAAATTGCTTCAGGTTGTAGTACCGTTGGACACTGCAAAAGGACCACGCTATAATGAACCGGTCCATGACTATGACAAAAGTGATGCTGACTTGGATCAGATCTACAAAATAACTGTACGAGATCAAAACTAGATTAATCCAACAACTGATGGACAGATTTCATGGGACTGGGAAAGTTCCTATACTTTGGATTCAAATGAAGAACTAGAGCATTGGTAGAATAGGTTGCACAAAGTATCTACTCTGCGTTGCGACATGATGACTAAATCATTGCTCTGTGTGTCATTGGAGGTAAGAAATTTACCCTATTATGATGGTTTAACTGATGTAGATAAGTTTCTGTATGCCTTTGAATGAGACATCCCTGACGATCATCGCTTCCAAGCACTGGATTTGGTGCTATGCACTATGCTCGCACGGTGGCGGGTATGCACAAGGATAGCTTTGCGGAATGGCGAGACTACAAAAGGATGATGAGGTTGCGATTTGGTCGTCCTAAAATTCGACTGAATGAGAAGTACAATGGGAGAAATGATCTTCGCAATCATTTAGCGAAGCGGACTAAAGTTTATGGAACAAAGCCTCAACCGGAGTGGGTGCACTTATTCTTTCATGCTTTGGAGACAATCCCTATGAATTGGTACCTAGAAACGGAGCTCCGCAATGGCACCGCGAAGTGGGATATACTAAGGGAGGGATTCTTAATGACCTTCAGTTTTGATGATGGGTTTGAATGCATTGATGAACCTTTGCAGGCAGTTAAGGCAACGATATTCATAATTCTACAGGATCCTTTCGAGTTGGTGTAGCCTGATTAGGGCACCCAGTTGCGTCATGCCTTGGAATGCTATAATGTGACCGTTGAAGGGGAGGATGAAGATCTAATAAATAAAAATATTTTAGAGGCAAAAGGCCATCGCGAAGTTGAAGGTCCACATATAGAGAACTTGGACATCACTGCGCCATTGAAAACCAAGCAAGTAAACATTGGTACTGAAGCAAAGCCAAAATTTGCGAGGATCAGGATTACTGGATGAGGCCATAATGGATAAAGTTGTTGAGTTACTTTGCGAGTACTAGGATACTTTTCCTACCAAGTTTTTGGACCTAAAAGACATCATAGGTGACTTGGGTGTGAAGAAACTTACATTGAAACTAGACACAAAGCCCATAAAGTAGAGACCGTATCACCTTAATCCCAAGTACAAGGAAAAGATTTTCTTGGAGTTGGATAATATTCTTGAGGCATGCATTATCGAACCTGTGGAAGAATCTAATTGGGTGAGCCCAATGGTCATTCAAGAAATGAAACAGAAGGGAGAAATAAGGATTTGCATAGATCTAAGGAAAGTTAATGGTTCCTGCGTCCATGATCCTTTTCCAACACGGTTCACTGATGAGGTATTGGATAATGTTGGAGGGAAGGGGGGATACCCCTTCACTGATGGATTTTTAGGGTACCATTAGATCAAGATCGCACTGGAGGATAGGAGCAAAACAACCTCCATGACTGAATGGGGTTGTTTTCAGTATATTGTCATGTCGTTTGGGCTCAAGAATGCGCCTATGATATTCTCTTATGTAGTTATAACAGTGATTAAGGAGTTCATCCATAAGTTCTTGGAGGTGTATTTTGATGACTGGATAGTGTTTGGCTTAGTGAAGTGCCATGTAGAAAGTCTACACCTGATGATGGATACATGCCAAAAATACCAGATTGCATTGAAACTAAAGAAGTGTCTATTTTGTGTCCTCTTTGGGATCTTGCTGGGTGATGTGGTGCGCAAGCAAGGGTTGATGGTGGACCCTACCAAGATCGCGGTGATAGTAAATTTGGAGGCCTCAAGAAGTGTCAAGCAGCTGTGTGCAATGCTTGGGCATACATGATATTACAGGAAATTTATCAAGGCTTATGCCCAGATTACCGTGCCTATGGTGAAATTGCTGAAGAAGGACGTTATGTTCTATTGGGATGAAGAATGTCAGCATAGTTTAGATGTATTGAAGGAGAAGATGGTCACCGTGCCAATTTTGGTCTTCTGGGATTGGAGAAAGGAATTTCATGTGCATGATGATGCCTCGTGCATTGTGTTGGGAGTAGTGTTAATACAAGCCGGTGAAGGAGAGATGAACCACCCTATAGCCTTCGTGAGGAGAAAATTATCGAAGGCCGAGAATAACTACTCAACGACAAAGAACAAAGGATTGGGTATGGTGTATAAATCAAAAGTATAGGCACTACTTGTTGGGTGGACATTTCAAAATGTGCACAGATCATTCTGCCTTGAAATACTTGGTCAATAAGCTTGTGTCAAGGGGGAAGATCTATCGATGGTTTTTGCTATTCTAGGAGTATGACTTCGAGGTGATTGTGAAGGGAGGTAGGTTGAATGGAGGACCTAACCATCTATCGCGGATTGAGACAAGAGAGGAGCGCACTAATTTGGAGGAAGGATTGCTTGATGCGTAGCTCTTCGCAGTGCATGTAACAGATAACCACTTTGCAGATATTATCCACTTTTTGACTACAAGAATGGCACCAGAAGGATACACCAGTCATCAAAATAAGGAGTTAGTTATGCGCGTGTTAGATTTCTCGTTGATTGCAGGGTATTTATATAATATGGGCACAGATGAGATATTGCAATGATATGTGCCAGATTTTGAACGAAATAACATCCTCATTGAAGCTCATGAGGAGGCTGTGGGAGGAAATTATGCAGGAAAAGTGACAATGCAGAATATTATGTGCACAAGATTGTGGTGGCCTATGCTGCATAAAGATTCCAAAGCATATTGTAGGGCATGCAATGCATTTCAACGAACGATCAGATCATCGCGGAGGGACGTGTTGATCTAGATTGTCATTGATGTCAATATGGCAATATTTTTGATAGTAAATAATGATGTGAAGCCAAGCAGAGCAGATTCGTGAAGCAACAGGAGCAGGAAGAGTTCATCAAAATCCATCAAAGAAGAGTTATCGGAGTATAGAAGAACTATCAGAAGAAGAGCTATCGAAGCAGTGTATCAAATAGGAGTAAAGAGAAACCACAGGAGCGACGAGCCAAGAGAATACAGATCTATCGCATATACCAAGAGTAAGAGCCATATCGGAGGAAGTAATGAACCCCCGATTGCGATATGAGTTACGAACCCGATGGTCCCATTACAACACGCCCTGAAAAATATTACATCCGCCATATCGCTAGCTTTAAAACCTTGTCACATACAAATATATCGATTACTATATAACATTGTGGACCCACGAGACCATTACAATTCACCTTAATGAAATATCGTGTTTGCTTATCGTAACGTTCATATCGAAAATCATAAGGGATGTATATCCAAATCCTCTGATTGCAATAACATTGTGGACCCACTGCACCATTATAGTATGACTTAATGAAATATCGCATCCGCAATAATTGCAAGTTTCAAAGGATGTCAAAACGCCGAATACGATATAATACGCGGACCCGATAGCGCCATAGAATATACCTTTATATAGTATCGCATCCAGGTATCGGGGAAGTTACACAAATCATAAGGGTTTTCACTACCGAAACACCGATTGCGATAAAACTTGTGAACCAGACCGCCGGTTATGATAAGACTTGTGAACCAGACCACTAATTGCAATAAGACTTGTGAATCTGACGGATATATTAACGATGGTTTAATATTATATCGTGTCTATTTCATCGACGGTATGAATATCGGCCATGTTACATCGGTGATGTTAATAATTGTGATTGCGATTAACAACATGGCATGTGGGACCTCCATGTGGGCCTTGTGAATATTAAAAATGGCCTCTCCAATATATTGCATAGTAAGAGACCACTGAAAAGTTGTTATTGTGATTAGCGGTGATGTAGCAAATGGGGACCGCTAGACTTCTATTATAATATGGGTATAGCTTCTCCGATAATGTGATTTTTGTAAAAAGGCTAAGTTATAATTGAATATTAACAAAAGGCCCTCCAATATATTTTAAGATACCACCTCATGCACAAGTCAGCTCCTCCACCAATGAATGGGTCGTTTCATTTATTGGAAAAACATATTCAATATATATATATATATATATATATATATATATATAGTATATATATATATATATATATATATAAGTTGAAATGCTTCGCCTGAGGTAGCTCATTCAGGCATTGATTATAGTGAGAAGAAGTAAGAGTTCAAAAATCATGAACTCAAAGAAACAGAGAAAGCTAAAGGTCGAGTGGGAAGGAAGGAAGCTGAAGGTCCAGCAGGAAAGAAGGAAGCCAAAGGTTGAGAAATTTTGTTGATTGGGTTAATCTTTGAAAGGCTCAGACCTATGATGAATTAGAAGAAATACGAACCTCAACCTGAAGAACAATCTTTTTGTGAAGATATGTTTGACCTCAAACCAGCCAAGTAAGGTTTCATTAGTCATTAGTTGAAGGGAGCAATAAACAACACCAACGTTGAAGTATTTGTGAGTTTGTTCCTTGGAAGTAAGATAATGTGAAAATCACTCCTAAAACAGTTATTGCGACAATAAGAACAGAGGGTTGAAAACAGAGAATTGCTTTTGTGCATACATTGAGGCTCAACATAGATATCTTGTTGGAAAGCTTTAGAAAATCTTGGAAACATTATTGGAGATCATGATTCCTATTTGAAATAATCATGAGGTAACTTTGCAGACCCCGTTTGGGCAATATGAAGAGTTGTGAAGACTCCTTCATATGAAGACAGGTTGTCATTGATGTAGCAGTGAAATTGTAGATAGACAAAATTTAGTGAAGAAGATTTTGGGAGCAAAGAATTACTACCAAACATATCTAGATAATATATAGCATAGGGTTGGAGCCCTTGGGGTTGGTGCCTCAGAATTGGAAGAATTTGTGTTCTTGGAGTTGGTACTCATAAATCCAAGGTTGGTGCCTTGATAAGATAGGGTCAGAGCCCTTGTGGTTGGTGCCTCAGAATTGGAAGGATTTATGTCCTTGGAGTTGGTGCTTCTAAACCCAAGGTTGGTGCTTTGACAAGACAAGGTTGGTTCCCTAGAGCTTGGAGCCTCACAAAAAGTCCAAGTTGGTGCTTGGCAATAGGTTGGAGCCTGCGATTTTGAAGATTGGTGTCTTCATCTAGGGTTGGAGCCCTATATACATTGTACTTGATTCATTGTAAAGATTATAAAAGCATTTATTTCTATTATTCATTTTTTGTTCTAAATATAAGTGATCTAACTGGTAAAAGTAACAATTCAAAAGGAATACTAATTCACCCCCCTCTTAGTATTTCCAATAGGATGAGTTGCCACTAAATCCTCAAGTATCGTTGTAGCCATTTGAAAAATAGGAAATTGATTTCATTGGACTAATTCAGCCCCCAGGAATGAAGACAGGTGTGTGATATATCATCACGCGATAGAGTATTTAACCAGATGGGCTGAGGCACAACCAGTTAAGGATTGCATAGGGGCTACAAAAATGAAGTTTTTGTTTGATTATGTGTTAATCAAATTTATCTGCCCAAAAGTGTTGATGAGTGATCAAGGTACGCACTTCCTAAATGAGACAATCATCTCATTGGCTGAGGAGTTCCAGGTCTATCATTAGAAGAGCACACTATATCATCCTCAAGATAATGGAACATTTGAGGCCTTTAATAAGATTTTGGAGAACATGTTGATGAAGATTTGTAACGCGCATCTGAATGACTGGAATGTGCAAGTACCTGTAGTACTATGGGCGTACATGAATACTTTCTAAACAGTGATAGGAAAGACACCTTTTCGATTGGTCTATGGCGTAGAATCTGTGATGCCTATGGAATATATCATGCCTAATCTATGCTTAACAACTTTCACGGGTATGGCAGATCACGAATCCTGGGAAGAATGGCTCACAGAGATGATGGAGCTTGAAGAAGACAAATTCTTGGCTAGATTCCATTAACAAGTACAAAAGGAGCGTGAAAAATCATGGCATGATCGACAAATCAAGTTGCACAAGTTCAAGGTAAGCGATTTGGTCTTATTGTATGATATCAAGTTCACTAAGTTTCCCAAGGAAATCTCAGATGCACTGGTTTGGGCCATATATTATCAAAGAGATTACAGACAAAGGCACAATTCAGCTCGCGAAGCTGAATGGAGAACCTTTTCTGAGAAGGGTGAATGGCAGCCCATTGAATCCATATTCGGGAGACCCATGCAATGACTATGTGGTGGTAGGATAGTCTTAATGCTCCAAATAGTTTTAAGGGAGCACGAGACTATAAACTACACTGCCAGGGTTGGAGGACTACGTGGTAGATTAGTTGCGCAGAAACTAATAACTACTCTCTAGGAGGACACAAACCTGTAGAAGCTGAATATAGAAGACAAGGAGGCTGCAGAAGCAGTACGAGGAAGTCAGCGCAATGGCGTGCTCTATTTCTCCAACGCAATGCCTAGCCAATTTGCAGGAAGGGAATGAGTTCCTCGTGCAAGCTAAGGCAACATAGAAGGAGGAGGAATTGCTTAAGGCTAGATTGGGGCCTTGGTTAGACAAATCCTACCAGGTCATGAACAAAATTCAGGAGAAGTTGATGGGCTTGCAGCAAGCACAGGAAACAATCAAGTTGGTCATGGAAGGACCAGCTATAGCACAACTCGTCCAAGAGGATAAGCAGGCAACTATGTAGAGCGTTGTCGAGGTTGCAGTTGTACAGGTGGAGCCGGAGGATCTTCGTAACAAGATCACCACACCAATCAAGTAACTCAAATGCAAGTCATGACCTTTGTGTTGGGGTCCCCTGGGTCAATTTTGGGCTCAAAACCCAAGTTTTGATGTAAATTTTGGTAAAAAGATGTAAAATATCTGCAATTTGTGGACACAGAGTGCGTAGATAGTTAGAAGTAAAAAGGGGTTTTTAAACCCTTGTTTATGTAAATACGAATTGGCTTTGAGATCCATCCATGATCCGCGTACCATGGGATTGTATGTAAAAAACTATAAATAGATCTCCCTTAGAGAGTATAAGGGAGGGAGAGATGGGTGCAATGGGTTAATATATGATAACGCAAAAGTGAGTCGTAGAGAATGGAAAAGGCTCCATAGCTGAGTGCGCGGAGGCCTAGAGAAGAGTCTGTTGATGACTGCGCAGACCCCTGTAGCTGATTATGTAGGATAGTTTTGAGTCTGTAACATCATATTGAATATCAATAAAGAATACTATTGGATAAATTCATGTATTTATCTATTTTCTTTTGTTATTTATGTTTACAATATATGTTGTGATGGAATAAATGTCTTTATGAAATATTGATGTATTGATGCGCAACTTTATTGGATAAGTATTTTAACTGATCACAATGCATGTCAAGTATTTACGTGAGGATTATAATATGTTTTGTTATATTTATTAATATCTTAAATAGATCTGTGTGAAATTAAATCTATGGTTGCTTTATGGTGCGCGTAAGTGGGAGATTCGTCTATTAGGGGTCCGCAAAATCTTATCATAGACCTTCGCGAACGTCTAAGATCTGTTTAAGTGAAGTTGTCATACCAAGCCTTAGGGGCTTATAGGTCTGTGCGAAGGCACATATAGGGCGATAAAAGATATCACACTGATCTTTGAATGTGGAAACTTGGTTCCAACATCCCCCCATATTTCTTCGGGTGAGAATTTAGCCTATGCTATGCGGGTTGATGCCAAAAGGGCCAGTAGTGTAGGGTTTTGTTTGGTGCAATTACCTCTGAACTTCGATCAAGACCCTCTAAGCCAACAATGGCCTAGTGTCAAGTACTCATGTGTTCTTGGTCATATGACAAATAATCAAGAAAAGGTATATGGGATTTTTCTTGCTTGGATATATTCTCCTCTGGAAAATCATGTATTCCTATTGGAAAGGAGAATATGATTGGAAAATTATGATGAATTAGCTCTACAATGCCTTATGTATATCTTGCAAACCAAGTGAAATATTATACAATATAGATACTCTTTTTTATTTTAAAAAAAATAAAATTAAAGATGAGACTCTCCACACCTCAAGGGGGGAGCATATTCATAAAAAGATTCTCTCTTACACCTTCAAGGTAGGGGGAGTAAATTAATAATGTAAAATTGGTTAAAAATAAATCACAACCACCACATTATTCGAATCAAATTGGCTAGTGGTCATCCATAACCACTACATTGTTTAAATCAAATTGATTATTTCTCATAAAAAACCACCACATTGTTAAAGTGAAAATGGTTAGTGGTCAACCAACAAAGCCACCACATAAAGAATCCAAATTGCATCATCATCCTAAATAACCTTAATCTTTGGTTTAGAATTAAATAGGCATTGTTCCTAATATCACTCAGATTTTATTATTGACATTGTTAAGAGATCCTTTGGTAGAGATATTTAATGCTTCTCCTCCTCATGTTTCCTTTGAGGTGATAGTTATACCTCCTACTTTTACTATTTTTGTTGAATAGTCTCACTTTATGGGGACAATAACCAGGGGGTAATATAAGAGAAGGAAGTCTCTCTTATTTGTCCCATCTTGGTTAAGGAATTTTTTTTTTATCCGTTTACCCTTATAAATGACTACTCATTTTTAGTAATATGTGATCTCCCCTTAATTAGATAACGTCAAGTAGATCCTTACTATGTTCAATGTTGCCTAATTGATTATGGGTTGTACCTAGTTGGTATATGTACCATTAGAGTTGAAACACTCTCATTCATATGGGTGAGGGATGTCGTAGGAACCAAACTAAATGGTTTCCAAGACTAGAGGGGGGGATAAATTATTTCATATTCAAAATGTAGAACACAACTGCTCATGAAGCTTTAATCAAAATCACAAGACACAAACCTACTCTATTGCTCTACATGTTGAAGAATGGAGGGCAATGGTGTTTATTAATATTCTTCACACTTGATAGCAATTTGTGATTCACTTTGAAAATTTATCTTCTTCTTATTATTAATGTGTTTGTTTCATCAAAATGCTACCAAAACAAAATAACAAGAACACAAAGTTTGGCTCTGTGCCAGGGACAAAACTTCTCTACTCTTGAGAGGAAAACCCTTTGTAAGTTTTCTGTTATTGAATATCATTATTTTAACAACTGCCAAACCCTAGACCCTTGACTAGGATATCCTCCAAGCATAAGTCAAATCCTTCCTCTTTCTGCACTGTAACTTCCCTCACATGGACCTATTTCTTCTGGCACTTAGCTCCTCAACACTTTCTCCTTCTTTTGTTCCTTGTCTAAGTAGACCCTCTTCTTCTTAGGAGGAACCCTAGAAAATTAGATCTTCTTTACTTTTCTTTAGAGAGAACCTTCTTGATGAGCCTAGGTATTGCAACAATAATGTTGCAACTCCCAGGGCTACCAAATTTACTTATCAACCCGGGCTTCATACAAACTTGGAGGTGACATTTCTATATGCACAAGTAGAAGTGAAGGTCTTGCCTGTTGTAGTTAATGATCCATCTTTCACCTTGCGCTCCCTTGCTTTCCTTTTCTTCCCCTTTGCTTTTATTTGATTATTATTTTCTTGCCTCCTTTGTCTTCTTCTTGCCCTGCTCAAGAATATGTTTGATAGCATCTTTTGATAGAGGTGTCATCTGAGTGACATGACTTGCTTTGTGCTTCTTCTCGGCACAAGATGTACCTTTCCCCACACTTATGGTCGAGGTCCTCTTCACTCTTGAACACATCATAGCTTGAAATTCTTTTAAATTTGTTGTTGCAATTTGAGTTTGTGGCTGTTCTAGTCCCATATTTGTGTCTCACTCCCATTGGCATGTACTTTGTGCTGTATCACCTTGGTGTTGCTCCTTATTGTTATTTGAATTTTGTATATTCATCTCCCCTGCTACTGGTTGTTTTCAATCATCTTCGCATGAATCACATATGCCTGAACATCTTTGTAAGTTAAGAAAAAATGGCATTGTTCCCACTATTGATAAGGATCTCACTTGGCCTAAAAGCATAATGATGAGGATCAAATGTGTATCACGTGATCTTCTCATACTTATGAACCATTTTTCTGAACTCGGGTGAGAGTTGAGTATCTTAAATAACTAGACTACACAGAACCATCTCTTGGCACTTTTGTATGATCCAACTTGGGTTAATGTGCAAAATGCGACCCACAAACCCCATTGGATACTAACACTTATAACATCTCCTGTAAAACAGTCCAAGTCTCACGCAAGGCACTGATGGGGACTACAATAACCATGCTTCTACCACAGGGAGGGAATGTGAATCTAATATGTGCAATCATTCTACAACACACCCTACAATTTGAATGTTAACCCCAATTATATATATTCATAACAATTTTCAAAGCACTACTAACTTGAAATACAAAATTTAAAAGGGGTATCCATCATCACAAGCACAATTAACATGACATGTGGATATAGTATATGACTTAAAAAATAACACACATCAATCTCCAGAAATATTTCATTACTAAGAAAAGGGAGCGTTGAACACAATACAACCATATTATAGACCTGTTTCATCTCGAGTCACCATCTTAATCACAACATTACAGTAATACAAAAATGCAACTAGAATTACTTGGCCTATCGACCAACCAAACCAAAATTCATCCAACTCCAATCCCTTTGGCATGTGCCTATTTATACATAATTACATAGACTTGAATACCATGGGTAGACACACTATACTCGCTAATATGGACCAAATAACACAAAATCAAAGATGTTGTAAATTTTAATCATTTTGGTTCCTTTGCTTTCACGTCTTGTTCCGATTTTGTGTGTTTTTCCTATATGCACCATTTCTATGCGTTCTTGCTTCTGTAACATGTATGTGCACTGCCTCTTTGCACTGTTGCTTCTTTTCTTCTTTGTGCATAACTCCCAAAACTACCTCAAAATTCCATTTTTTTCTTCCTATCAAAACTTGCCCCAACATTAGTGCAAAAATCAATTTTAAGAAGCAAAGGAGCAACACTAAGAGTTACATAATGATTTTTTCAAGATATTTGTCAAACCTTTGAAAAAATTATCATTCAATATAAATTGACATCGTTTTAGATATGATAAAAGAAACATGTTGCATATTTGAAGTTAATCAAGATGACTACAATTTGTGAGCACATAATTTATTAAAATATTCAAATTCTCAACAATAAGTGCCAACATCATTAAAAAGTTAGTCATATGGAGAATCATTGTTTTGATCCCAATCCTTCTCTTCATTGTGGAAAAACAAATCACTTATCTAAATAATTTTGAAAACAAAAACAAAAGTAACTTAAAAAGAAACAATTCATTATGAATGGATAAATTCTTGAAGATAAAGAAAGTAAATAAGCTACATAAATCTTACCATCTGGCCATAATAAGAGTAAAAACACAACTCATGGAAAAAGGACAAAAGAAAAAATGTTTCAAACAATTATTCCAAATTATTTTGGGCATAAATCAAATCCAATCCTATATGTTCTCTATAATTAAATACGGGACTTAAGGGTTGTAGGAGTGGGAGGGATACTTTATGGTTATTGGGATGGGGTCCCCTGGGTCAGTTTTGGGGTTAAAAACTCAAGTTTTGATGTAAATTTTGCTAAAAAGATGTAAAGTCTCTGTAATTTGTGGACATAGAGTGTGTAGATAGTTAGAAGTCAAAAGGGGTTTTTAACCCCTTGTTTATGTAAAGACGAGTCGGTTTTGAGATCCACTCATGACCTGTAGACCATGGGATTGTATGTAAAAAGCTATAAATAGGTGTCCCTTACATAGTCATAGAGAAGGGAAAAGGCTCCGCAGCTGAGTACGTAGAGGCCTAGAGAATATTTTGTCGTTGATTGTGCAGACCCCTACAACTGAGTGCGCAGGACAATTTTGAGTTTGTAACATCATATTGAATATCAATAAAGAAGACTGTTGGATAAATTCATGTGTTTATATATTTACTTATGTTATTTATGTTTACGATATATGTTGCGATGGAATAAATGTATTTATGATATATTGATGTATTGATGTGTTACTTTATTGGATAAGTCTTTTAACTGATCACAATGCATGCCAAGTATTTATGTGAGGATTATAATAAGTTTTGTTATGATTATTAAGCTCTTAAATAAATCTGTGCGAACTCAGATCTAGGGTTGCTTTATGGTGCACATAAGTGGGAGATTCATTTGTTAAGGGTTCGTAAAATCTTATCATAGACCTTCTCGAAGGTCTAAGGGCCATTTAAGTGAAGTTGTCGTACCAAGCCTTAGGGGCTTATAGGTCCACACGAAGGCAGATCTAGGGTGATAAATGACATCACATTGATCTTTGGATGTGGAAACTTGGTTCCAACATCCCCCCATATTGGTTCAAGTGAGACTTCAGCCTGTGCTAAGTGGGTTGATGCCGAAAGGGCCAGTAGTGTAGGGTTTTGTTTGGCATAATTAACTCTGAATTGGGTCAAGACCCTCTAAGACAACGAATTGTTCTGTTGCCAAGACTTGGATCTGCATAAAGAGATGTGTGATGTCGCATTACTAGAAATGACCAAGAAATAAATTGAGAAGTGGTTGGATAGGAAGATTCATGAATTTGTGGCACAGGAGAACAGGAATTCGCACTTATCAAAGGAGCAATGGTTGGAAAGATATTTGCACACAAAAATACATGATATTTTCTTCTGCACTTTCGTGATCATACTATACGAGTGGATAGCTAAGTTGGCAGATAGCCAAGGAAGGTGGAGGCTTAACTGCCCAATAGTGTGCACTCCAGAGCTAGTGTGAAGGTTGGAAGCTTCTAAAGACAAGATCGCGCGTGTTGTTGACCACTGGCTCAATCGAACTATAGGAGGATTTGTTATAGAGTTCGCGGTTGATACCTTGGTCAACTACAGCGAAGCAGAGTGACACTTCTTCAAGGGACCGCGAGGTAAGTCTATGAGATCCTTGAATACCAGGATTAAGATGCTCTTGTATGAGAAGTGGGTTATGTCGTTGCCTTGATGTTTGGATCTATGCGAAGTGGACGGATCTTCAGAAATCAAGAGAAAGCAAGCCCTGAATATAGCCCATGAATTAGACCTTCTTCAAGCATTGATGAGGGAATGGTACAAGCCTCACCACATAGTATAGTCTAATTGATAAGATAGTGTTTTCCATGGATACATCTTCCATCCACTCCGCCCCCACCTTCACCTCCATAGCATACACCTTCGCCCACACCATTGCCACCACCACCGACATTCAACATGTCAAACTCAATAAAGCTACCGATTTTCAAGGGCATATGGAGTGAAGATACAGATCAATTCTGGTTTGTTGCGAATGTTGTATGGACCACACAGTAGATCACCAATGACAACATAAAGAAGGCGCACTTAGTTACTTCTCTGTAAGATTGTGCACTGACATGGTATATTAAGTATTGTGTTGATTATACTTTGGCAATGCTAGCATATATTAAGGATGCTTTAAATAAGGAGTTTAGTAAGCCTAAGTCTGACTCACATTCATTCGTTGGATTTAAGGAAATCATGATGAGGACTGGTGAGATGCCTTGGGATTTAGATCAAAGGCTGAAATGTGTAATCGACGAAGCTAATATGAAGCTCACAGATGGTTAGCACCGCAAATGGTTAATAACCTCGCTTCTGCCCCACCTGAGAATTGCTTTGTCACAACAGAAGATAGGAACTCAGGTAGAAGTCTTAGAAATCGCAACGAGATTGCACGAGACACCTATTTAGGTTGTGAATTTGGGAGTCCTTCTAATTCACTCACAATTTCATAACCTCTTCTTGGAATTGCAGAGCTTGAAAAAAGGAGGTTAGTGCGAGGAAGTCTGGTGCCTCAAGTGTAAGAGCTAGGGGAATGATAAAGACCATTTCCCTGTCTTCGAAAATTATATTACAGGAGGGGGACCAATTCCCTTGAGGTGGGAAGCTCTAGCAGGACTGAGTGCGGGGCCCGCACTATGGTGAGCTACTTGTCAGGTGGCTAGAAAACATGTAACGAATAATTTTCATTTGCTGCAAAATTTCGTTCAGACACCAAAATAGTTGTTCTGCGATTTCCGCAAATCGACGGACCACGATGAGCACCACTGTTGTAGCTATCAGTTGATGATGGAAACAATGCCTACCTATCGAATGCAAGCAGAAACTCGGCCTCTGGATCAGGGCGCTGGGGGAGTGTGTGAAGGATACCAAGGGCAAGGATGAGGCTAAGGAGGAGGAGGACCTGGTAGAGGTCATGGTCAGGTTATTTTCTATAACTGTGGGACACTAGGGCTCTAAGAGTGGGAGTGTCAGAATTAGACTTACCTGTCCTACCAATACTGCAACCAGTTTGACCACATTATAGAAGAATGCCTTGCGTTGATCACTAAGATGCAGGAGAATAAGGCACAGCCTCAAAAACCTACGCAGAACTTACAAATGATGAGAGTTGAGCCCCGCGAGGAAGATCAATATGTGAATATCATGATGAGAAGCAGAGTAACAACTAGGGATGATAAGGGAAAATAGCAAGAAGGATACAGATGGGTTCGCAAGGCCCCAGAGAGGGAAGTTTGTTTTGATCTGGCGCATGTGAAGGAAACATTTATGGACGCCAAGAAAAGCTTGACTAAGGCATCTACCTCAGGGAGTCCGAACAAATTACGAGAGACTAGTGCGTCTACAAAGTTTGATCGCTCTATACTCACCATGTTCTTGGAAACTTCCATGAAACTTCTACGCAATAATAAGGCTATGAAAGGTATGCAGGAGTTGATAAACAAGTGTGTTGGTAAGGAAAATGATCCTGATGGACACCACATAGTATGAAAAATCGGCAAACATAAGACAAGAACAAGGCGCAAGATGAGGCTCACTACGTAGATAGGAGATTATGAGATGGACCAGGTTATTCTGGATCTAGGGTCTGATGTAAACGTTTTTCCTTAACATACATGGGACAGAATGGGGAGACCTGCACTGCAATGGTCTTTGAACCAGTTGAGGATGGAAAACCAGCAGAAGATCATCCCTATGGTATGACTACATGGAGTCACCGTAGATATAGAAGGCACCAACACATTGGCTGATTTTGAAGTAATAGAAAATGTGGACAAAAATAATCCATACCCCACACTCCTTTAAATTGACTAGGCCATTGATATGAATGGAGTCATCAACTTGAAGAAAAGAATATTGTCGTTCGAGAGGAAATTGCTTCAGGTTGTAGTACCGTTGGACACTGCAGAAGGACCACGCTATAATGAACTGGTCCATGACTATGACGAAAGTGATGCTGATTTGGATCAGATTTACAAAATAACTGTACGAGATCAAAACTAGATTAATCCAACAACTGATGGATAGATTTCATGGGACTGGGAAAGTTCCTATACTTTGGATTCAAATGAAGAACTAGAGCATTGGTAGAATAGGTTGCACAAAGTATCTACTCTCCGTTGCGACATGATGACTAAATCATTGCTCTGTGTGTCATCAAAGGTAAGAAATTTACCCTATTATGATGGTTTAACTGATGTAGATAAGTTTTTGTATGCCTTTGAATGAGATGTCCCTGAGGATCATCGCTTACAAGCACTGGATTTGGTGCTACGCGCTATGCTCGTGTGGTGGTGGGGTATGCACAATGATAGCTTCGCGAAATGGCGAGACTACAGAAGGATGATGAGGTTGCGATTTGCTCATCCTAAAATTCCACTGAATGAGAAGTAGAATGGGAGAAATGATTTGCGCAATCATTTAGCGAAGCGGACTAAAGTTTATGGAACAAAGCCTCAACCAGAGTGGGTGCACTTATTCTTTCATGCTTTGGAGACAATCCCTATGAATTGGTACCTAGAAACAGAGCTCCGCCATGGCACCACGAAGTGGGATATACTAAGGGAGGGATTCTTAATGACCTTCAGTTTTGATGATGGGTTTGAATGCATTGATGAAGCTTTGCAGGCAGTTAAGGCAACGATATTCATAATTTTGCAGGATCCTTTCGAGTTGGTGTAGCCTGATTAGGGCACCCAGTTGCGTCATGCCTTAGAATGCTATAATGTGACCGTTGAAGGGGAGGATGAAGATCTAAGAAATAACAATATTTTAGAGGCAGAAGGCCATCGCGAAGTTGAAGGTCCACATATAGAGAACTTGGAAATCACTGCTCCATTGAAAACCATGCAAGTAAACATTGGTACTGAAGCAAAGCCAAAATTTGCGAGGATCGGGCCTACTGGATGATGCCACAAGGGATAAAGTTGTTGAGTTACTTTGCGAGTACTAGGATATTTTTCCTACCAAGTTTTCGGACCTGAAAGGCATCATAGGTGACTTGGGTGTGAAGAAAATTACTTTGAAACTAGACGCAAAGCCTATGAAGTAGAGACCGTATCACCTTAATCCCAAGTACAAGGAAAAGATTCGCTTGGAGTTGGATAATATTCTTGAGGCATGAATTATCGAACCTATGGAAGAATCTAATTGGGTGAGCCCAATGGTCATTACAGAAATGAAACAAAAGGGAGAAATAAGGATTTTCATAGATCTGAGGAAACTTAATGATTCCTGCGTCTATGATCCTTTTCCAACACCATTCACTGATGAGGTATTGGATAATGTTGGAGGGAAGGGGGCCTACCCCTTCACTGATGAATTTTTAGGGTACCATCAGATCAAAATCGCATTGAAGGATAGGAGCCAAACAACCTCCATGACTAAATGGGGTTGTTTTCAGTATATTGTCATCATTTGGGCTTAAGAATGCGCCCATGATATTCTCTTACGTAGTTATATCAGTGTTTAAGGAGTTCATCCATAAGTTCTTGGAGGTGTATTTTGATGACTGGTAAGTGTTTGGCTTAGTGAAGTTCCATGTAGAAAGTCTGCACCTGATGATGGATACGTTCCAAAAATACCAGATTGCATTGAACCTAAAGAAGTGTCTATTCTGTGTCCTCTTTAGGATCTTGCTGCGTGATGTGGTACGCAAGCAAGGGTTGATGGTGGACCCTACCAAGATCGCGGTGATAGTAAATTTGGAGGCCTCGAGAAGTGTCAAGCAGTTGTGCGCAATGCTTGGGCATACATGATATTACAGGAAATTTATCAAGGCTTATGCCCAGATTATCGTGCCTATGGTGAAATTGTTGAAGAAGGACGCTACGTTCTATTGGGATGAAGAATGTCAGCATAGTTTAGATGTATTGAAGGAGAAGATGGTCACCATGTTGATTTTGGTCTTCTGGGATTGGAAAAAGGAATTTCATGTGCATGTCGATGCCTCGTGCATTGTGTTGGGAGCAGTGCTAACACAAGCGATGAAGGAGAGATGAACCACCCTATAGCCTTCGTGAGGAGAAAATTATCGAAGGTCGAGAATAACTACTCAATGATAGAGAACGAAGGATTGTGTATGGTGTATAAATCAAAAGTTTAGGCACTATTTGTTGGGTGGACATTTCAAAATGTGCACAGATCATTCTACCTTGAAATACTTGGTCAATAAGCTTGTGTCAAGGGGGAAGATCTATCGATGGTTTTTGCTATTCTAGGAGTATGACTTCGAGGCAATTGTGAAGCTAGGTAGGTTGAATGGAGGACCTAACCATCTATCGCGGATTGAGACAAGAGAGGAGCCCACTAATTTGGAGGAAGGATTGCTCGAAGCGTAGCTCTTCACAGTGCATGTAGCAGATAACCACTTTGCAGATTTTATCCACTTTTTGACTACAAGAACGACACCAGAAGGATACACCAGTCATCAAAATAAGGAGTTAGTTGTGCGCGTGTTAGATTTCTCATTGATTGCAGGATATTTGTATAATATGGGCGCAGATGAGATATTTCAATAATATGTGCCAGATTTTGAACGAAATAACATCCTCATTGAAGCTTATGAGGAGGCTGTGGGAGGAAATTATGCAGGAAAAGCGATAATGCAAAATATTATGTACACAAGATTGTGGTGGCCTATGCTGCATAAAGATTCTAAAGCATATTGTAGGGCATGCGATGCATGTCAACGAATGATCAGATCATCGTGGACGGACGTGTTGATCTAGATTGTCATTCATGTCAATATGGAAATATTTTTGATAGTAAATAATGATGTCAAGCCATGCAGAGCAGATTCGTGAAGCAACAGGAGCAGGAAGAGTTCATCAAAATCCATCAAAGAAGAGCTATCAGAAGAAGAGTTAACGGAGTATAGAAGAACTATCGGAAGAAGAGCTATCGAAGCAGTGTATCAAATAGGAGTAAAGAGAAACCACAGGAGCGGCGAGCCAAGACAATGTAGATCTATCGTATATACCAAGAGTAAGAGCCATGTCAGAGGAAGTAATGAACCCCCGATTGCGATATGAGTTACGGACCCAATGGTCCCTTTACAACACGCCCTAAAAAATATCACATCCGCCATATCGCTAGCCTTAAAACCTTGTCACATACAAATCTATCGATTGCTATATAATATTGTGGACCCACGGGACCATTACAATTCACCTGAATGAAATATCGCGTCCGCCTATCGTAACATTCATATCGCAAATCATAAGGGATGGATATCCAAATCCTCTGATTGCGATAACATTGCGGACCCACTGCACTATTATAGTATGACTTAATGAAATATCACATCAGCAATAATCGCAAGTTTCAAAGGATGTCAAAACGTCGAATACGATATAATACACGGACCCGATAGCTCCATAGAATATACCTTTATATAGTATCACATCCAGGTATCAGGGAAGTTACACAAATCATAAGGGTTTTCACTGTTGAAATGCCGATTGCGATAAGACTTGTGAACCAGACTTCCGATTGTGATAAGACTTGTGAACCTGACCACTAATTGCAATAAGACTTGTGAACCTGACCACTAATTGCAATAAGACTTATGAACCTGACGGATATATTAATGATGGTTTAATATTATATCTCATATGTTTCATCGACGGTATGAATATCGGCCATGTTACATCTGTGATGTTAAGAATTGTGATTGCGATTAACAACGTGGCATGTGGGACCTCCATGTGGGCCTTGTGAATATTAAAAATGGCCTCTACAATATATTGCGTAGTAAGAGACCACTGAAAAGTTGTGACTGTGATTAGTGGTGATGTGGCAGATGGGGACTGCCAGACTTCTATTATAATATGGGTATAGCTTCTCTTATAATGTGATTTTTGTAAAAAGGCTAAGTTATAATTGAATATTAACAAAAGGCCCTCCAATATATTTTAAGATACCACCTCATGCACAAGTCGGCTCCTCCACCAATGAATGGGTCGTTTCATTTATTGGCAAAACTCATATATATATATATATATATTTATATAAATATTAGTAATATATATATGTATAATAATATATAGTATAATATATATAAATGTAATATATAATATATATATATATATATTATATATATAAAATATATAAATTTATATTACATATGATTATAATATATATAGTATATAATAATATATATCTATATATAATAGATATATAATATATAATAATATAATAAATAAATATATATATCATATCGATATCTATATATATATATATTATATTATATATATATATATATATATAATAATATATAATAATAATAATATATATATATTAACATATATTATTACATTATAACATATATATATATATATATAAGTTGAAATGCTTCACCTGAGGTAGCTCATTCGAGCATTGATTATAGTGAGAAGAAGTAACAGTTCACAACTCGTGAACTTGAAGAAACAGAGAAAGCTAAAGTCGAGCGGGAAGGAAGGAAGCTGAAGGTCCAGCAGGAAAGAAGGAAGCCAAAGGTCGAGAAATTTTGTTGATTGGGTTAATCTTTGAAAGACTCGGACCTGTGATGAATTAGAAGAAGTACGAACCTCAACCTGAAGAACAATCTTTTTGTGAAGATCTATTTGACCTCGAACCAGCCAAGTAAGATTTCATCAGTCATTAGTTGAAGGGAGCAGTAGACAACACCAACGTCGAAGTATTTGTGAGTTTGTTCCTTGGAAGTAAGATAATGTGAAAATCACTCCTAAAGCAGTTATTGCGACAATAAAAACAGAGGCTTGAAAACAAAGAATTGCTTTTGTGCATACATTGAGGCTCAGCATAGATATCTTGTTGGAAAGCTTCAAAAAATCTTGGAAACATTATTGGAGATCATGATTCCTATTTGAAATCATCATGAGGTAACTTTGCAGACCCCGTTTGGGCAATATGAAGAGTTGTGAAGACTCCTTCATATGAAGCCAAGTTGTCATTGATGTAGTAGTGAAATTGTAGATAGACAAAATTTAGTGAAGAAGATTTTGGGAGCAGAGAATTACTACCAAACATATCTAGACAATATATAGCATAGGGTTGGAGCCCTTGGGGTTGGTGCCTCAAAATTGGAAGGATTGGTGTCCTTGGATTTTGTGCTCCTAAATCCAAGGTTGGTGCCTTGATAAGATACAGTTGGAGCCCTTGTGGTTGGTGCCTCAGAATTGGAAGGATTGATGTCCTTGGAGATGGTGCTTCTAAACCCAAGGTTGGTGCTTTGACAAGACAGGGTTGGTTTCCTAGAGGTTGGAGCCTCACAAAAAGTCCGAGTTGGTGCTTGGCAATAGGTTGGAGCCTGGGATTTTGAAGATTGGTGTCTTCATCTAGGGTTGGAGCCCTATATACATGTACTTGATTCATTGTAAAGATTATAAAAGCATTTATTCCTATTATTCATTTTGTGTTTTAAATATAAGTGATCTAACTGGTAAAAGTAATAATTCAAAAGGAATACTAATTCACCCCCCCTCTCATTATTTCCAACAGGATGAGTTGCCACTAAGTCCTCAAGTATCGTTGTAGCCATTTGAAAAATGGGAAATTGATTTCATTGGACTAATTCAGCCCCCAGGAATGAAGACAGGTGCGTGATATATCATCACGCGATAGAGTATTTAACCAGATGTGCTGAGGCACAACCAGTTAAGGATTGCATAGGAGCTACAACAACGAAGTTTTTGTTTGATTATGTGTTAATCAAATTTATCTGCCCAAAAGTGTTGATGAGTGATCAAGGTACGCACTTCCTAAATGAGACAATCAGCGCATTGGCTGAGGAGTTCCAAGTCTATCATTAGAAGAGCACACTATATCATCCTTGGGATAATGGAACATTTGAGGCCTTTAATAAGATTTTGGCGAACATGTTGATGAAGATTTGTAACGCGCATTGGAATGACTGGGATGTGCAAGTACCTGCAGTACTATGGGCGTACATGAATACTTTCTAAATAGTGATAGGAAAGACACCTTTTCGATTGGTGTATGGCGTAGAATCTATGATGCCTATGGAATATATCATGCCTAGTCTATGCATAACAACTTTCATAGGTATGGCAGATCGCGAATCCTGGGAAGAATGGCTCGCAGAGATGATGGAGCTTGAAGACGACAAATTCTTGGCTAGATTCCATTAACAATTACAAAAGGAGCGTGAAAAATCATGTGATGATCGACAAATCAAGTTGCACAAGTTCAAGGTAAGCGATTTGGTCTTATTGTATGATATCAAGTTCACTAAGTGAAAAATAATAAAATTGATGGAGCGATGCATGGTAAGGAGTGGAGGAGATGAATATATGTGAGGGAGGGTTCCCTCTAGATCTCCTCTTTTCTCCTTGCTTGTCTTCTTCACCCACCTGCAAATAACAATTATGTTATATCTATATATATATATATTAAAGGAACACCTAGGCTGCCTCAAAGAGGTTTTCAGCCTAGATATCTACCCTGGGCAGCTCAAGGAAGGTTTTCACCCAGGGATCTTCTTACTCTTTTTCATTTTTCCCATCCTTGGGCCACCTTATGAGGTTTCCAACCCAAAGATGGGAATCAGGTGCCTCATGGAGGTTTTCACCTGAATCCTTATTCTTTTTTTTTCCATTTTCTGTGGCCTGATGAGGGAGGAGCTGGAACTTTCTCTACCATCATCACTGTCTTATTGATACCGTCAATGAAATCTTGTTTTGATAAAGGCCTCTTGTACATTTTCAATCTATGTCCATTAACTAGCAATGGAATGGCTTCTTCATCAATAGTTCTGATTTGCACTGAACCATTGTCATGGCATCTTTCCACCACATAAGATCCAAAACATCTTGTCCTTAGATTTCCCTTGAAGTCTTTAAAGCTGGAATCATATAACAATGCCTAGTCTCCTTCTTGACATTGCTTGTCCTTGATGTGCTAGTCATGCCAGATCTTCCTTTGAAGCTGAACTATCTGTGTATGTAGGAGGGCTTGCATACATAATTCATCCAAGCCACTAAAATGTAACAACCTTTCTTTATGTGCATGACTGAGATCTAAATCTAGTTGGGTTGCCATCCTCAATGTGTTATATTCAAATTCAATGGAAAACACAACCTTTTTAACATAAACCAGCTCATAGGGTGTAAATCTAGTGGTGGTCTTCCATGTTGTATTATAGGCCCAAGTGGCTTCAACTAGCCTCGTTTCCTAATCCTTCCTAATGATGCTCACTACCTTGGTTAATATGTTCTCTAGTGCCCTATTGGTCACCTCCACTTTCCCATTAGCTTGTGGATGATAAGGAGTGGAGGACCTATGCTTGATTTTTTGATGGTTGAACATTTCTTCAATCATGCTGGAGGTAAATTCGTTGACTTGGTCTGTGACTAGCTCTCTAGGCCACCCAAATTTGTAGAATATACTCCCTTAGGAATTCAGCCACATTCTCTTTTGTTGCTGCCTTAACTGCTTTGGGTTCAGCCCACTTAGTCAAATAATCAGTGACACAATGATGTGCATTTTTTTCTTTGAAGGAGGGTTCATAGGCCCAATGAATTCCATGCCCCACTTGTCAAATGGCTCGAAAGTCACTTGAGGTTGTAGGGGAATTTCATCTCTTGGAGTATGCTTTCCCATCCTCTAGCACAGATCACACTGACTAATATACTTTTTCAGATCCTGATGAAGAGTTGGCCAATAATAGCCTGTTTGTAACACTATGAATGTTGTCCTCTTTGCTACAAAGTGACCTCCACAAGGCCCATCATGACAGTTCAAAAGGATGTCAAAGACTTCCTCTTCCCTTACATACCTTCTTAAGATTTGATATGGGCCAAGTTTGAACAGATTGCCCCTAATCCAGGTGAAGGGGGCGCTCTTTCTGACTTTATTTCTCTTTTCTTTGCAGGGCAAGTTTAGTGGGAACTGTGCTAATACAAGATAATTTTATATATCAACAAACCATGGCAAGATAACTCAAATAAAAAACAAATGCTCATCTAGTAACTAGTCATCCACCATTCCTTCTTCACCTACAGGCATATTCATTCTAGATAGAAAGTCAGCAACAACATTTTCTTTGCTAGGCTCATCAACAATAGTTAGATAAAACTTCTGTATTAGAAGCAACCATCTTATGATTCTAACATTCACATCTGGTTTGTTCATTAAATATTTGATTGCAACATGATCATTATGCACAAATGTTTGATAGCCTGTAATGCAATGCTTAAATTTGTTCAATGAATTCACAACAGCTAGGAGTTCCTTTTCAATCACAGTATAGTTTAGCTCAGCCTTTGATAGGTTCTTACTGAAAAAATAGATGGCATTGGGAAATTTCTCCTCTTCCTGACCTAAGGCTGCTACTATGGCTTTGTGTGAGGCATCAACATGAATATGAAAAGGCAGGGCCTAGTTTGGGCCTCTAAGGATTGGTGCAACAGTTAACTTACCCTTTAGAATGTCTAAGGCCTCTTAATATCTCTTCGACCATATAAACTCATAATCTTTGGCCAACAACCCAAACAAAGGAGAGGCCAACTTGTTGAAGTCCTTTATGAATCTTCAGTAGTATCCAACCAATCCTAAGAAACTTTTGACATCTCTCTACTTTTGTGGAGGTGGGATCCTTTGGATGATTGCTATTTTCTTTGGGTCCACCTACATTCCTTGCTGAGATATTGAATGACTTAGCATAGTCCCTTCAATCATTAAAAATTCACACTTTTTTGGACTGGGAGACAGATTCATTTCAATGCATTTGTGTAATACCTTGCCTAGGTTAGTTAGGGTTTCCTGGAAATCACAACCATAAGGGGTAAAATCATCCATATAGATTTCCACAGCATCATGTACTAATTCAACAAAAATACTTAAGACTTCTCTCTGGAAAGTGGCAGGAGCATTGCATAGGCCAAAAGGGAGGACCCTATATGCAAAAATACCCCAAGGACAGGTGAAGGTGGTCTTATCCTGGTCTTCTAGCCAGATTTGGATTTGGTTGTACCCACTAAATCCATCTAGGAAAAAAAAGAAGTTCTTCCCTGCCAGGCCATCTAGCACTTGGTCAATTAAGAGTAGGGGAAAATGATACTTCTTTGTGGCTTTGTTCAACTCCCTATAATCAACACAAATCCTCCACTTACCATTTTTATTGGGAACTAACACTAAAGGAGGAACCCACTCACTGTCTAAGATAGGGTAAATGAATCTTTCATCTAGTATTTTCTGCAGTTCTTCTTTGACTATGTCTTTAAGAGCTGGATTCATCCTCCTTTGTGGTTGCCTGACTGGCCTACAACCTTCTTTGATGTATATGTGTTGAGTAAAAATTGAGGGGTGTACTCCCTTCATTTCTTTATAACTCCAGCCGAAGGCTTCTAGGTTCTCTCTCAACAAGTAGCGTAGATTTTCCTCTTCTAAAGTAGAAAGAGATGGGTTAATGTTCAAAGTCTTCTCTGAGCCAAATTCTATGATTTTGACATGAAGTGGGTTGGAATTAGCCAAGCATAAGTTAATTGGATGATTTTTATGGGCTTCCTTTATTTCATCTTCTAATGGTAGTGAACTAGGAGTTGGACTTTGGAGCAAGTGCTCAATTAAGCGATCCTCATTTTGTTGTCCTCCTCCTTTGGTTGTTTCAAAAGCATAAAGTTGGGCAGAATAAACTTTGTCTTCTTCCTCCTCCTCTAACCATAAAGGTAAATCATGCTCTAGGGTAGGTTGAGTAGGAGGGTATGTTTGGACATATGCCCATTCTTGATGGTCATATTCCCAGCTCTACAGCTAATGTATGCATCATTGGTGGCCAACCGTGGCCTTCCAAGGATGAGAGGGCAACCAATAAGCTTAGCCTTAGGTTGTAGAACTAGGAAATTTGAAGGGTACTCCCAAGAGTTAATGGACACCATCACATCCTCCACAATTCCCTCAGGGGTGACTGTGGAATGGTCTGCAAGTTTCAAAACTGTTGTGGTCTTCCTTAATGACCCTTGGAGGTTGAGCTTGAGCATGGTGTCCTTAGTCATCGACAACCCCAAGATCAATCAAAGTCTATGGGACAATGGTGCCATTGATGTGAACATCTACTACAGGGCTTCTAGGGTCTAAATATTTTGGACATATTACTTGCCCCAACATTAGGTCAGACCACTGCCCAATGATATTAATGGTAGGGGCATCCCTTTTTCTTCTTCCTAGATGCTTGAAGCACTTCTCTTTAATCAACTTATTGTAAATAGGGACATATTTGATTGCATAGAGAAGGGGGATCTTTACACATAGGTTTTTCAATTCTCTCAAAAGTTTAGTTTCTTCTGGGGTAGGCTGGAGTGGTTGGGCTAGTCTTTCAGGAAAGGGTGGATTTACTTTAAGGTTGTTTTCCTCTCTTTCTTCCTCAACCTCCCTATGTGGAAAGGGAGATTTTTTGTCTAGGAGAATTCTCCCGGATCTTAGGTTGATCTCCTGGATTTCTATAGTATAAGCTGGGTATGATGTCTCTCCATTGTATGCTTGTTGAGCATGCCTATTGTTTGGGTTTAGATTTGGCTGGGTAGGCATCTGGGGCTGCTTAGGTGGAGCAGAGTGTAGGAGTTGTGGTTGGTTAGGTGGTGGAGGAAATAGGGCTGGGACATTGTTGAATTGGGGCCTCCACCGCTAAGCTGGGGTATTCCACTAATGTTGTGGCTGAACATAAGGTTGAAATGATTGGCTAGTTGGCTAGGGTTGATACTGAGATGCATAGGACCAAGGAGGGGGTGTAGACCAGGAAGGATGAGTAGGGGGTCCCCAGGAAGGTATAGCTATGGTTTGGTTGGGGTCGTAATATGCGTGGGATGGCCCTTGTATACCCTGCTGGTATTGTCTAGACCCAGAAGGTCTCCTTTGGTTGATGTAGCAAAGCTGCTCAGTGACCCCTTCAGCTCCTTGATATACAATTTTGAGTCCAAGTAAAGAAGGGCACTTGTCTGTGGAGTGGTTTTCTTCATAGACTGAGCAAAGCTTAATACAGTTTAATGGACATTCGTTCTTAGGAGGCCTCCTAGTACATCTAGGATAAAAGATGGCCAAGGCTCTCTGTGCTTCCTCTTGCTTCCTTTTGATGTTCATGGTGTCCAATTGCAAGGCAAGGGTTTGCATCATGTCACTTTTGAAATCTTCCAACATATTTCCAATTTCACCTTTGATGGATAAGTTAGAGGATGATGTACTGGTCATAGGTTGACTACCCCTACCTTTCTTCATGGATGACCTAGAATGGTTTCTAAAGACAGTCCTGATATCCTCATAGGGTAATTGGTAGACATCTCCTCCTGCTATCAAATGTAAGGTATCCAAAATATCTTCCCTTACTCCTCTAAGCAGGACCAACTTTAGTGACTCAGGGTCAAGTGTGCACCTTGCCCTTTTGTAACTAAGCTGGAATATTTCTTCATAGTCTTCTAGGGATTCATCCTAGCCTATATTCATCCTAAAAATCTATTCTTTAGTATCCTTTGACCTAAAATATTCCCTATATTTGTTGTTAAAATTTTGTTGCATCTAAGCCCAAGTTGTGATGCTATCTCCAGGTAAACCCATGAACCAGCATAATGCTGCATCCTTGAGGGTAGATGGGAATAGTTTTAACTTTTGCTCATCATGCGTATATTCATAGGTTTGGCATATAACGTAAAACTCAAATCATAAAGTGTCAGGGTCCTCTGTGGTCAGGCCATGGAAATGAGGTAGAGCAGAGGGGCTTATATTCTTCATCTTAGTGTCCCCATTGGTTTCCCTGATGGGGAAGGCACTCTCAATTCTCTCCCTATCTCCTCTGTCATTTTGGTTTCCAACCATTGGTTCAGTAGGAATGGTTTCTTCCTCTTCTTCTTCTTCTATAGATTCCTCAAATAGGTAAGGTTGCTCACCTAAAGGGTCTTCCAATTCACCATCATTGAGAAGAGAGAAGGTTTTGTGTTGGATGTAGTGTGGGTATTTGACAACATGAAATGCTAAACTTACACCATAACCTACCAGCCAATTAAATAGCTATGCTAAGAAGGATTGCTAGATCAACACTAATCTAATGCTAATTATCTAAGTTGCAGAAGTAAAGAGCATCAAAACTAGACTAAGGTGTAGCAAAGAAACTTAGGCTAAATCAGGTTTCAGCCGAAAAAAGAAATCAGAGGTTGAAACCAGTGAAAGGAGGACGTGAGGGAGCAAGAGTGCATAAGAATCATTAGATCAACCGGGTGAAAGGAAAATGAATGGGGGAGATTGGATCACGTAGATAGATGGGCGAACAAGGTTAACTAACAGGATGAACGGTGGAGATTATATCGTGGCAATTGAGTGAATAGATGAACAAACAGGGTTAACCAGAGATGGACGGATGAGATTATATCATTGAGGCTAAGTCAAGAGATGGATGGACAGGATTAATTAGTAGATGGATAGTAGAGATTAGATCGTGGGAAAAAGAAACGTGCGGAATTGATGGAGCAGGATTAGAGGGTGGTAAATTGTATATCGCGTGCCCTCAAAGTTGTAAGTGGTTTTCTAAAATTTTGCGTGATTAGCCCAACTGGGAGACACATAGCAAAGAGAAACCACTCTCATCGGGTGCCCTTAGAAGGATAACAGTTGGAAATAAATCCACGTGATATCACGCGATAACCATTGGATCAAGCAGGGCTGATAAATGGTGGAGATCAGCCAAGCTAGTTGGTGATCGGGTGAAGCGACAACCATCGGATCAAGCGAGGCAGATCAATGATGGGGACTTAAAGTTCATAAAGTGAGTGGTGGACTCCATTCGAGGTAGCCGTTGGAGAAAATAGTGAATCATATGGTGATTGTGAAGGTTTGTTGGTGATTAGATGGCAATGAAGCGTTGGATGAGAAACGAGCTGGAAGCGATTTCAAATGAAAATGGCAGAGAGAACCAGTGATGGTGAACCAGTAACTTCGTTAAACTGTGAACTCCATAGCCCATGCGAGAACCAGAGACTGCGTTTTTGGGGTTGCTAGAGGGTCCCTTCCTCAGGTGATGGTCCCAGAGGGACGAGATGAGGCCGAGACACTTGCACACAACCTGATAGTGATCTTTTTCTTTTAACTAACCTGTGAACTGAAAGAAGGCAGAAATGAAAGTAAACTGAAGCACAACATAGATGAATAGAACCATAAAGATACTTCAGCAAATAACCAATGAAAAACCATGAATCTATTTAAGCAAATGAACAAGTAAACCAAGAAGCTATTTAAGCAGGTAAACAGAACTAGGAAGCTACTTAAACAAATGAATAGAACAGAACTCTATGCTAGCATAAATGTACAGTAAAGAGGAGTTGTGGTTGCTTGGGTTGGGCCCTAACCCAAGAGCTTCAGCACTCGAAGTTAACTCAGAGTTGGCTTAAACAAAACTCATTCTTATTGTAGAAACCATGGATTACAGAGAAAACTTTCACAAGTCTTTGCAATTCAGAAATAAAATAGAGTTTTACAATAGAAGTCTAAATCCTAATAAGGTATTAAGCCTCTCTATTTATACATCTAAAGTCTCTAACGACTTCCTTCTCATTAGGGAGGCTTGGCTCCCAACTTAAGATAAATTGTTTTATGTCCTTTTCACATGCTTGGTTGTCTTTTAGTCTTCAAAGTGATGGCTATGTGCACTTCGAGCTCATGGTGGAATATTCGAATGGAGGGGTAGTAAATGAGGAGGATTTACCTCCTATAGTTACTCTCCCTTATCCCATTCGAGTCTTTTCCAAGGTATTTTCCATAGTTATTTTCTTTTATCCTTTATACCTGCATTTTTCCTTGCTTTTACCCCTTTATTCCTGCATTACATGCACATTAGACCACAAAGCCAAATATCCAACTCTAACTCATTTCATAAACAAAATATAATCAAAAGTATGCAATAAGTTGTGAGAATAGTTGGTTTGACTAAGCTAGGAGGTGAATTAAGGCCAATTAAGGCTCATATAATTTCTCAATGATGAGGCTCATCACTTCTTCACTTTCCTTAGGTACGCACTTCCTCAATGAGACGATCAGTGCATTGACGGAAGAATTTCAGGTATACCACCAAAAGAGCACACCTTATCCCCTGCAGGCTAACAGAATGATAGAGGTGCTCAACAAGGTGCTCCAAAATGCGTTGACCAAGGTTTGCAATGTTCAACGAAGTGATTGGGACCAACGCATACTTACAGTATTATGGGCTTATCGAATGACATGCAAGAAGTTGACTGGACAAACCCCCTTTAGGCTTGTTTATGGCGTTGAAGTGATAATGCCTATGGAATACATCATGCCTAGTCTACGCATAGCAATGCACATATGTTTGATGGATCACAGAGCCCTAGAGGAGAGGCTTGCACAGCTGGATGAGCTCGAAGAAGATAGATTTTTGGCTGGATTTAACCAGCAGGTCCAAAAGCAGCGTGAACAGGCATGGCATGATCGACACATCAAGCTGCGCACATTTAAGGTAAATGACCTGGTTTTGTTTTTTTTTCACTTACTGGTTCACAAATACTTGGGTCAGTGGGTAGCCGCTACGTCTAGGGTTTTTTAACACTGAGTGGACTCCACCCAAAGGGCATCAACACCCCTCGGCCTATTTACTGACCTAACCCCAAGAGCTTTCGGGATTCTACCCTATGACCTCCCATTAGCGAGGCACTTGATTTGACTGATTGAGCTAACTCTTGGGGCATAATGACCTGGTTTTGTTATATGATAGTAAGTTTGATAAATTTTCTGGGGAGTTTAGAATGCACTGGTTAAGGCCTTATGTTATTAAGGAGATTACCAATGGAGAAGTGGTACAATTGGTCAAATTGAATGGAGAACCCTTCCCTGGAAAGCTGAATGGCAGTCACTTGAAACTGTACACCAGCGGTCTAGCCTTGTGACTAGATGAAGGTAGCTGAAAGGAGGCGTGAGACTATAAACTACATTGCCCGGGTTGGGGAGCTGGGTGATCAGAAGATGGTGCGAAGCAAGGAAGTGTCACTGGGTCCGTGGCAATGTGAAGGGAGCTGCGCTACCCAGGGAGAAATTGCGCAAGTCAACCAGAAAGTGACCATTAAGGTCACTGTTCATAAAAAAGATGGAAGAAGTGAGGCTAGATGGAGCGGTTGGCCGGCATTTAAGACAAAATTTATGGCTTATATCCTTGAAAATATGCCGCCAATCTGGCATTAATGAACTGATTTTAGGGGGAACAGTCGGATTCGAATTCAAAATGCCCGATCAATCGTAATTGGTTTTCCAGCAAGAAACACGTGGCATTTTGAGTATTTAGTTATTGAGCTCTCAGACACCTGTGGACCCAATGTTCTTCGAGGCTCTCAAACAAACTCCTGCATTTGTGAACTTTCCCGAGACGTCGCGAGCACTGATAGAGAGTGTTATGTCATCACCCCCAGAAGTTATCAATACAGAGTAAGTCGTATAAGAGCCAACACAAGAAATGGAAAAAAAAGCAGAAGTAGCTTCCCCTGAAGTAGTTGCTCCGGAAGTGGCTGAATTATTGGCAGAAGTTCCTAAGTCACCAAGAACACCAAGACCAAACCCAACCCCAACCAAGGAACTTGGGAAGGAACAGGTGGATGCAGCGCTACACAAGGAAGCATTGTTGAAGGTGAGACTAAAGCCCTGGCTGGAGGAAGCTTACGCAATCACAAGAAATATTGAAGGGTAGTCCACCCTTAGTTTTTTAAAGTAAATTCAGTTGTAAGAGATCCCATGGTCCATGGACCATGGGATTGTATAAAAGGAGCTAAGCTCTAAATAGTTTTATAAAGGACATAGAATGATTGATCATGTAAGAGAGTCATAGCTCTAAAGTAAGAAATCTAAGTCTTGGGTTGTAGCATAGGTAGAGGCTCTGCAGCTGAGTGTGCAGAGGCCTAGGGTAGAAGTCCGCAGCTGAGTGTGTGGACCCTTGCAGTTGTGTTCCTAGGGTGGGCAGAGTTTGTAAACACTTGGAAGATATTAATAAAGAGAGATATTTTACAATTTCTTTATCTTTTTTCTGTTGATGCATCTAGATATTTTATGTATGAATTTCCTTTATTGTGTTTATATGATGCGTGAATGACCGCAATTGCATTTAAGAATAGAACACAGTTACGAATATATGTTTACTCGGTGTTAACTACAATTGTTTGATCAGATAAGCAAGTCACTTAGAGTAAATAGGGGAATCTGTACGACACACTACCGTAGTGGCACGAAAGTATCTGAGCAGCAGGTTGGGGCTGCGGGAAGGTCGATCGTACCCTTTCACGGAGATATTGAAGTCTAGAATAGAGGAATTGTCTTGCAAGCCCTAGAGTGAACTAACCTACGTGAAGGCAGGGATAGAGGGAATTAAACAACGTCACAACCATCTCAAGGTGAGGAAACTTGGTTCCAGCATCCCCTCGTACTGCTTTGGGTGAGACTTCGGTCCGTGCTCTACGGGTTGATGCCGAAAATGCCAGTAGTGTAGGGATTTGTTTGGATAATTAATGTTGTACCTGGGTCAGGCCCCTTCAAGCCAACACCAAGACAAGATCAAAAGGATTCATGATAGGAGGGTAAAATTTGATAACTTTCAAATTGATGACCTTGTGTTGAAATGGGATGTGAGGAATGAAGAAAAGGGAAAACATGGAAAATTTGATAGTTTGTGGAAGGGGCTTTATAAAATTGAAGCTTCCTGTGGAACTAAGGCATATATGTTAAAATATATAATAGGGGAATTACTTGTTGGAGACCCTCTTAATGGCACGTTACTCAAGTATTACTTCACCTAAGTCCGGCTGGTTTAAACACACGATTGTATATATCATATTTATTTTACTACTACATGTGTGGATGGATTCCATCAAAGATTAAAGCCCGTAGTGAAGGCCCTAAGTTTCTAATTAGTTTCTACCATATGTAATAAAGTTTTAGTTAGTCAAGTCATGGTCAGTTAGGTTATTTTTAGTTATGAATATTCAAATAAAGTGCCCAATAGTTAAGGCTACTAGTCTATGGTGTTCTTGGCACCTCGTTGGGAGTTTTTCATCCCAATTGGAGCCAATGTTAGGGCCCTATAATATAGGGATCAAAGTGTGTTTGTCTGACTATTCATTTTGGGTGTCTATTAGTCTATGAATTCACCAAATATTATTGTCTAAGAGATATTTATGCAAAAGAGTTAAATTGGTCAAGTCATTGTAAATATGTGTGTCAAAGGAGGTCTATTAGTTTTGATTTGAATTGTAAGGTCCATGTGGGGTCATCATTTGAAATTAGTAATCATGGGGAAACAATGTCATTATGGGAAAATGTTGAGGTTATTGTCATAAGAGTCATATTAGGGTCATGCCAATCAGGTTTAAAGAATAGTTAATGGTGGGTGACATCAGCAAATGTACAATAGTCATCAGCAAATCTGGCATAGTCCTATTTGTGCTACACTCAACCTTTTTATCTTCTTAAAGTACCATTATTTCCAAAGGAGGAATGAATTTCTATTCAAATCTATCAAATTCCATGCAAGTTCATCCTTCAACCTTCATAGTTTGTCAACATTTCATCTCCAAGGGCATGAAAAATATCAGTTATGTCGCTACGCATAGGATGCAAGGGAACACTACACATAGCTCAAAGGTTCAGTTCTCCTCATCAAACGTAGTTTCTAGGTGTGTCTGATGATTTGGGGGTTTTTTCTTTATTAAAATCTGAAATAATTTACCAATTTCCAGTTTTAAAAACTAAGTTTGAAATGTAAGTTTTCTCACTTACACAATGTTGCACATGGTGGTGTTGTGTATGGGCATTACACATACACATAGTCACCCCAGCTTTGTCCTTTTTCATCGACTAAATGACCTCTAAACCCTGATTTTTCTACACAATGGAGCTTGCGTTAAATTATTAGAATTTATCATGTTTATTATGAGGTGAGTTGATCATACTTCCATGCCCTTTTCCTTTCATTTCCTAAGCATTGCGCATAGCAGGTGTTGCGCACAAAAATAATGACTTTTCCACCTATCCATCAGCCTTGAGATCATGAAATTGTTAGTGTGCCAACCTTACATAAATTTATTTGAAATGTTCAGAGGTCTTAGGAAGTTTGGAGGCATCTTGAGCCTGTCATTTGGTCAATTAAAGTGTCTTACTCTCTATCGCTACATTTAGGGTGCTACGCACAGGCCAAAATAGAGCATCTTCATCTATTTCATTACCACTCAGAAGTTTTGGTCTCTTTGCATTGTTTTAGTCATTAAGGTTTGAGAATCATTTTCAACCCTGTCTTGAAGCCCCAACCTTGATAAAATAACAAACCCTAGCTCAAAGTTTTTTTATCTTCAGAGTCTTGTTTTTAGCAATGAAAACTCCAAAGAAGAAGAGGAAGACAAAGGGAGGATAGATTGTGATGTTTAAACCACAATATCTCTCACTTATCAACTCAAACCCTACCGTTAGGGTAGACTTTGATCAAACAGGGTATGTCAGATTCTGTGAAAGGATACAGGGGTATAATAAGGAGGTGACCAAAGAATTTGCCCTAAATTTTGATGAAGATGAAGTAAAAGTTGGTAAATTGAAATTCATTGTGACAGAAGCCACCATAGCATCAGCCACAAAAATACCTTTGGAGAGGGAGAAATGGTTCAAAGGAATGCCTCTATAGTTGGATAATTATAAGGATTTTATGAAACCAGAGTATAAAAACCAAGAGTTTGGTGTTGTTGTGCCTAGTGACTATTTATTGAAACATTATAGTCGGCTTCTCAAGGTAATTCAGAGGTACTTCACGTGTGAAGGAAGATTCACCAAGGTCTATCAATATCACTCCAGGCTCATCGTGCATTTCACAAGTAAAAAGACCTTAAAACTACCCTTTTTCCTCTTCGGGAGTTTAGGCTAGATGACTAAGAGAGTAAGGATGAATAAGGGCATGGTTGACTCAGGATTATTTCATTTTTCACTGATAAAATTCTCTATATTAGAAAAGCTACGTAAAAAGAGACACATATGCTAGGATTTTCTAACCTCATCCATGTTTACAGTGCAATATGTTGGAAGTCCATCAAGCCATAGGGATACTCCTTCATCCACCACTAAGACTACTTATTCACCCCTAAAGAGTTCTATCAAGAAAAGACATTCACCAAGAGTTGAGAAATTACCAAAGAAAAAGGGAAAAAAATCTAGAATTCTTGCCAAAGGTAGTGGAGATTCTAGTGCCAAGAAAGCCACTCACAAAGGTAGTTGTCAAAAGGTTACCAATGGAGAAGCCAGTTGAAGAGCTTATTGAACCTAAGGAAATCCAAGCACAAACAAGTTCGATGGATGAGAAAGACAATCAAGTCAAGGATTGTTAATTTCAATGAAGAAGTTAGAAGTCTAGCTTGTAAGAGGTGACTTAACAAACTTGGGTCAAACTCAAGTTTGCAAAGATAAATTTGGGTAGCGTTCAGGTTCATGACAAGAGGTATAAGAGTATAATTTTTTGTGCTCTTCACCATTATCACTATAACCATGGGTGGTTTCAGAGCTAATTTGGTGACATTTTGGTTCTCTTCACCATTGTCACTATTGTTGCAAGTGGTTTCAAAGAAATTTCTTTGGACATGCCTATGTGTGAATTGGATAGTGCAGAAGAAGGGTAATGGAAGATCAACATGGAAGTTATGGCCACATAATTAGAACGTTTAGACTACAAGATTTATCACTTGTACCAAACATATGTGGAGAAGTTAGACCAAATTAGTACAAATGATTAGTTATGGATTCAAAAATTTGTAAACTTTGATAAACCAAGTAGAAACTTGAATGTTATCTATAGTAGGATTATTTAGAAGGAATGTTTCCAAGGTTACAAACTCATTACAAGGAAGTTACTGTGTGGTTACTTGAATTACCAATATCTAGAGGTAAGACTATCATTTGTTTCCTTTGTTACCAAAATCATTTGATAATGGAATTTCCTCTGAGGAAGAAGTAGTAAGATGGAAGAACTCCAAGTACGAACGATTTTGAAGGCAAATCCAAGAGGCTTGGGAGTATCCGAAGTACAATATTGTTGAAGGATAATGTTGGATGTTCTAGGTTCCTTGATAGCAATTTTGGGCATGTTGTTGGAAGGAAGTTAGGGACACTGATTTGCTAGGGTAAATACCATAGTGGATATAGGGTCGAACCTTTTTATTACTATCAAAGGTGTGCTTAGTAGTTACCTACCATCTTCCATCAATTGATTGATGCCATAAGTGGTTTGTTGCATAGGCATAGGTAATAGAGCCTAAGGAACTTGTAGAAGTGTTAAGCTTGGTGAAATGAAAGATAAAGTAGGAATTGTTCTGTTAGAAATATCAAATTTGTAATGGAAACAAGCCATGTTCATCTCCACATTGAAACTAGGTTGGGTATATTATTGTTCATTATAAAGGATAAGGTAAGGAGGCACTAATACATCAATGCCTTGGAAATCTTTTTGAGATGTAGGAGGAAACTTGACAACATGAGGAAGAGGTGAAGACATTTCTTTGTGCGACCACAATAATAGTGCCAAAGAAAAATTACTTGGAGGAGAAAGGTAGTTTAGTTATGATTGGAAAAATGAAGAAAATGAAGGATTGGACCAAGATAACACATGAATTCAACTTAGACAGTGCAACCAAGAAATAAAACTGAGTTGATGAGGAATATGCTTCCTCCCCTTTGTATATGGGAACCTAGGATGAGACAAAGTGCTCCTTGGGAAGTTTGAGGATGATTGCCAATATGGCCTAAAGATCAAGGGATCATTGGTAAAAAGTGATAGAAGTATTAGTGTGGGCATGCCTCACTTAAACAAGAGGAACACAAGTCTTTCAATTCACTCATCTGACTTTGGGCACCTTGCACAAATTGTAGGAGCATTTTAGGGTAGTGGCTATGATGGTGATCTACAGTTATTATTGAATATAGATCTTGGTGTGATCCATTTCCTATGAGTTGGTAGTGTATGCTAAGGGAACCAAGAAAGGGTGTTAGCTTCAATGAAGAACTTAGAATGCTAGGTTGTAGGAGATGACTTGGCAGTTGAAGGTAAGGTCGGTGACTTTGTTTTGGTATAGTAGAGTTGTACAAGTAGACTGAAGTGTCACAAGAAGTGATCATTTGGAGCATGAAGAAGTGCATTCTCGTGAGATGAATTGTAGATGTTGGGGTTGCAATAGTCATGAGGGAGTATAATGTACAGAGTCATGGCACATTAATCAAAGTATTGATGCATTAGTAGGTTTGGATGGTGCAACACTGGGACATTTTGATGATGTTTTTAATGAAGGCCAATTACAACAATAGTACTAAAATACGTCATTGTTGGACTTATATTTCAACTGCAACAATAAGACATCCAACAGCGATTGTTGGTAGAAGTTAGGAAAAGGCACTTGTCCAAAGGAAAGAATCAAATGGAGGGTAGTTGCATGACAATTCTAGCTTGAACAATGTAAAGAAATTGGATGAATTGATTTCATATGGATGCATGGGTCTGGATAGTAGCTTGAGGACAACAAGTTTTTGAGGATGTTTCTAAGGACAACTATCTTTTCATAATGGAGGATGTGAGTCCCTCACCTTGAATGACTTTTGATGCCTCTACTATATGGTCACTTTAGTACTCATTGATTGAAATGGGTGGACATAATTGAATGTTGTTGATTTAGACAAGTTAATTTTGGGTGCATTGGTCCATTAGTAAAGTGCACCATGGATGAGTCAAACGCTAATAAATATATATAGGGTACACACGGAAAATGGTAGATTACATTAATAAGGAAGACCAAGAGAAGCTTGGTAAATAACTTGGATAAAGAAGGCGCAGAGAAGGCATAGAAGGTTGTTATGGGCTAAATTGACTTTGGGTACATATAACCATGAATCATAATAATGGGATGCACTCATTTTGCATATGCCATCATACACACATCCATAAGATGCATTGGTGGGTGCACTTGGGCATAATCAAATGGACTCTGATAGGTCTAAATATAGTTGTGCAAATTGAGTTGATTAGGATGAGTTGAATAGATGAATCAAGATGAGTTAGATGGATGGACCCAGATGAGCCAAATAGATGGACTTGACCAACTTGAGATTACTTGGACAAATGGATTGGGTGCACTTGGGCACATTGCTATGCACACTTATTAGACATGGATGAATGGTGTATATGCCACCAAGGGAAGCAAGTTGGATATGTGGGCACTTGGGTCCACCATAGGATGAAGTGGCTTACAGGTGCATGGAAAATCCCATGTAAAAAATAAGACATCTCAAAAGTGTCGATGCCTAAGCATTAGGTAAGAAGTGCTAAGATATTTACCAAAAGTGCAAGGAGTTTTGTGGTTGTGTCAAGTGTAGGGTTAGGCACATTGGGATGGATTATATTAGCTGAGAGAGAAGAAGAAGAAGAAGATAAGGCTTGCAGAAGACAAGCTAGTGGTTGCTTTAGGGATTGGATTAATAGCCTTAGTTGTTGGGGCTCAGAAGAATTACAACAAAGCCCCGTCCCCGTCCCCGTCCCCGTCCCCGCACCCGCACCCGCCAAAACCAAACCCAGCGTTACGCCTTTGTTGCGGGGGTTCAGGGGAATTACGCCCCGCCCCCAAGCTCTTTGGTCGGCGGGCGCCTTTCCCACACCAACTAAAACAAAAAAACTAAAATGTCATATGGCTGACTCCGACGGTTTCAATTCAAATTCCTGTTTTGAAGAGTCGGCGATGAAACCACATCTTTATGCACCGCGTTGCCATCGATGACTATTTATTTACAAACCATCTTTCAGTGTAAAATTAAAATATGGATTTTCTTTGGGATGTGGCACCACAATGTATACAACCATGGTTGAAATAACCATATTAAAAGATTGAGTCACAATATATTGGGATATTAAACAAGTGTAGTCATAAAACTAGTACAACTAATTGATGATTTTACCAATGTTGTGGGATTGGCATGTACTCTTAATCAATGGATTGGGCGTGCCACTTTTTGATGGAAAGCTAAAAACAAAGGACCCTTCTTATGTTATGCACATAAAAGAACTCATCAAACGCTCATAATTTGAGCTATGAATTTTTTCTATATATGCATTCCATCCATAATGAATTTTTTTGTCTCCACCCACCCATCTAGGGCTTCCCCGAGAAAACCATCTCCACCCCAACCCTTGCGATTTTCTTGAGACCACCTCAATTGGATCCAAAATATTCCAAGTCTCAACCAAGAATGAATCCCATCACACCATGGCAATCCAGGAAATGGAAATGCAAGGATGAAACCACTATCGATCCAGGAAAAGCCCATGTCAATGACAACAAATGAACAAAATAATCAAATGCATGTACCATGCATTCACATCCCGACAAGGAAATTACACATGCAACCTGTTACCTACAAAATCTTCCTGTTGTAGTTAATGATCCATATTTCTCCTTGTGCTCCCTTGCTTTCCTTTTCTTTCCCTTTGCTTTTCTTTGCTTATTATTTTCTTGCTTGCTTGCTTGCTCTCTCTCTCTCTCTCTCTCTAAAATTGATTCAAAACAAAAACTGAAAAAAAGCTAGACTGGAAAAAGATGTGAATTGTTTCTCTAATGCCTTTTTCATCGTTGATTTCTCATTTTCTCTTTAATTTCCCTTGCATGCATATTTGTGTCTCTTCACCTTCCTTTTATCCTATTTTTCCTTTATTTCTCATAATTAAATGTCATTTATTGTCTCTTTACCTTTGCCATTTTCCATATCCATTAATAAACCACAAGTGATGCCTGCTATAATGTTTTCCCATTATTTAACTTGGAATATGTGTCTTATGAGCTTGGTTTTATTTTATTTACATGGAAAGTCAATCCAAGGCTTAGCCATGCTCTTGTGGAACTCACACCACTCTCTTCTATCCTTCTTTGTCTTTGTGGTGTTGTTCTTTGTTTGCAGCTTCAAGGGGTTACCCCACCTTGGCTCTATCCTTTTTTCTATGGTTTTGGGGTGTGTTTTCCTTGCTTTAGATACGCAAATCCAAAGTCTTGCTTCTTCTATTTAAATTTTTTTTTTGATCTTGACAATGTATCAGCATGTGGTGCCAAGCGAGATGTCTAGGAACTCCATCTCGTCCTATATGTATTTGTGTATACAATTGTTGTACTTGAGTACTAGATTTTGCTCGAAATCCTTGATACCCAACTTCGTGCGAAGGGTATGAAAAATATTTGTGAAATCTGATATGTCTTGGTCCCTTCCCTGCCGCAGTGTGGTCCATTTTATGTACTTATCTTCATATCTAATCACAGGGTAAGATTGTTCCTTGACAACGTCTCATAAAGAATTCTACGTGGGTGCAACTAAAAATAGTGAGGGTTCCCTCTCTTCCCTCTACTCGCAATAGGTTTCCCACTAGTCCTTGATGTGGGGGGTGGCCTTGAGGAGTCTAAAAGTAATCTTTTCCCTATTGGAAAAATTATGGACTAAAAAAAATCCTTCCAACAAATTCAACCATTATCTATAACATCTACATCTATTTGGCCTTCAAATATAGGAATATCAAATTTAACTTGTACCTTGAAGGGGGTGGCACTCCCATGGTGCTTTTTAGATGAAGATGCTTCGGTGGTTGATACCTACCAAAGGATCTAGAAAGATTTATTCATCACCTCATTCCTTTGTCACTCAAAGGCTTCTTTGAGAAAAAAATTGAAAGGATCTCCTACTCCCTCGTCGTTATTTTATTCCACCATTTGAGGTTGTCAGGGTTAGTGAGGTCGAACTTGCAAGGGTTCAAGCAGTTCAAGTCCTAGCTGCTTATACCTCAACCTCATTGGGGACATGCACATAAAAATAGAGAAATAATGGATTGCCTTGATACCATTGATCCATATGTATGCAGGAATGTAATGAAATATAAATTAAAATAGAAACATGGAACTCGAGTGAAAATTGAAGTTCAATTCATTAACAACAAAATGCTACAAATTGTTTACATGCAAAATGGAAATAAACTAACTTGGGTGATGGTAGCTTATCTCTGAGAAGAGATATGACTACTGCATGTCTTATAAACTATGTTACAATGAGGTTCGAAGGCCTTTTTGTCATTGAGAAACAAGGGAAAATCATAAACATCCAAAAAAATAACCCTCAGAGGTGAAGCATCAAACTTTTGTGGGCACCGTTAGGATTAGTTGGTACACCAACTTCACGGGGTCGTAACTTTGGCAAATGATCTCCATTTTACATGCACAATACCTTGTTATAGACATATTTGGGCACTGCAAACCCAATCACATATGTCCATAAACCAAGGGCTTCTAAACCCCTAAAAGTTTTGTTTCATACCCTAAAGGAACAAGATCAACTGATTACATCTTTTCCCAGAAGTTCTTCGTGAAAAACTGCTCAGAACTAGTCAAAACTGGAGTGTCATGGTAGAGGTAAGTCATTGCTTCATGTTGTCCACAACAAGGTTATTTTCTTGTTGTACTATTCCAACTTTGTTTGTAAACTATAATTCTTACTCTTTCAAGTCTTCCACTTTATGCGCTAATTCATGTTTGATGTCCCTCATTATCTCCTTGTCCAACAACCACTTCTTAGCAATAATAGTAAAAATTATTTCTATTAGGTCTTCTACAACCTAAAGTTTCTGAGCGATATCCTTTAACCCCTGGTTATGCAAGATATCGGTCCATAAATTCACTCCCTCTTCATACAAAATTCAACATTACTATTATAATGTAACACGCCATCCTCTCAATTCCACCCAAGCAGCTAACCAATAGGGAAAAAATGTGATGAGAGAGGTTACTGTAAGGGATTCAATATCATTGGTGACCTTAAAAAGGCAAGGCTAGGCTAAAAACCACTGTCATAACCCGACAAAACCATGCCACTGATAGCAAGAGAACCATGCACCAACATGAAAATCCATGCATGTCCAAACCAGCTAGCAAATCACATATGCAAAAGATTACTTGCAAATATTCATGCTGAAGCTACTTGATCCTGCTCTTCTTCCTTGATCCTTTATTTCCTCCGTTTCCCTTTGCTTGCTTTTCCTTCCTTGGTCCTTGCTTTCCTTCCTTTCCCTTTGCTTTCTTTTCCTTCCTTGATCCAAAGCTAGAGTGTTCCAAGAAAATTCTAAGTGACCAAGAGTGAGAGAGGGAGAATAGTAAATTTTAAATTGTTCTACAATTAAGGAAACTGAAAGAAAAAGTGTTGAGTGCCCAAGTGGAATAGGTAGGTGGCCACCAATATCCACCTGGATCATTGGTTTACCTAACCTAATAGTTGATTGATCTCACTCACAATGGCTACAAGAGATGCGAGTTAATGGCTTGACCAATGATCAACGATTTAATCATCACATTATTGTGAGAACTATTGCCACATTGATTGAGTAAAATCATGGTAAAGGGAATAAGAATATTTCATATTTTGTGCCTAAATCAGTTTGGAGCCTATAATCAATTGGTGCTTGTAGATTTTTAGAGGTTAGTGCCCCAATCAAGTTGGAGCCTACAACAAGTTGGTGCTTACAGATTTCAGAGGTCGGTGCCTCAATCAGGTTTATGCCTACATGAAATTGGAATATGCTCTTGCTTCTACAACATGTTTGCATGTTTCCTCTCTACACTCTCTCTACACTGTTATTTCTCTGCTTCTATGCACCCAACTCCCAAAACTGCCTCAAAATTCCATCGTTTCTCCATTTCAAAACTGGCCCCCAACACTCACTTGTGGCTCATCTTGAGCCACTCATCCAAACTTCAATGAATGCATTTTCTCCTTAGTCATATCTTTCAATACTTTGGGGGAATTACATAAATTTTCAATCCTTTACTACATCTAAGTAGATTGTGCAATGATTATGGCATATACCGTAAGTGTCATGGTAGAGGTAAGTCATTGCTTCATGTTGTCCACAACAACATTATTTTCTTGTTGTACTATTCCAACTTTGTTTGTAAACTGTAATGCTTACTCCTGCAAGTATTCCACTTTATGTGCTAATTCATGCTTGGTGCCCCTCATTATCTCTTTGTCCAACAACAACTTTTTTTTTTTCTGGGCAAATGCTAAGCTATTATATTAAGAAAAAGAAAAGATATTTACAAGAGGTCGAGACCTCTGAGAGCATGTGAACAGCTCTCTGACTGGTTTATCAAGCCAAAAACTGAGATTACAGGCTTTGATACAGTGCCTGTTTCTACCATTACAATTCCAGTGTACAAAATTTAAACATTAAAGCCTGGAATTAGCAAAACATAAACAAAAAGTGACTAGACATAGACAAGAAGCCTGATAGAAGATGGAGGCTGGAAAGTGAACACGTGGCGACGGCGCCTGAGTCCTGGTGGCATGCTGGACGCTACCCGGGTGGGCATAGTTGCCACACGCAATCAAAATAGCAGGGACGGACTGAGCGCGGGTGTCCCTCGTAACAAAACTGAAAACCAAAAATCGCAGAAGGATTACCTTACTCCTGCCTTGCTTCTGCATTCGCTTGGTCCTCATTAACCTTCTGCATAGCCTCTGCCTGCTCGGCCTTCCATTCCGCCTCCTCGCGTTCTGGGTCCGGAACACACTCAATTTCCATGCCTGCCGGAATGTCCTCCAGTCTTAGAATACCTGGAGGGAGAATGGGGTACAGACGACCACCGAAGAAGCGTTCCGGCTTCTTGACATCCTCAGGTATCTTCTTGGCGTTTGAACTGTATATTTCCATGTCCATAAGGCTGCAAATCTCTCAGAGAGCCTCAGTCTGCTCCTTGGATTGAAAGCCAGTACTGTCCTCTTCGAGCTTGCTTTGAGAGGACGGCAGGTAGGAGCTTTCCTCCTGGCTGTCGTTCTGAGAGGAATTGGTCAAGCTAGACCCCTGCTCCTTAGAGATTCCTTTTCCCTTGCCCACTTCGTCATTTTCCTCCGAAAATACCACTGTGATAATTGCAGAAATAATTGGCTTATTGCTGCGACGAATGTAACTGAATCTTACCGTCTGCACCGAGTTGATGATATCCGAGTCGGATTCATCAGAGCTCGGAGAACTGGGCGAGACACAGGCCAGCGGTGAGATCCTCTGCGGTGTATGTGCTCCTCTGCCCCCAAATTCCGCCTTCTTACCGGAATGTCTGCCCCTACTAGGCGAAGCATGACCTCTGAGAGGCATCCTGAAGCTATAAAATTGCAACTGGGTTTTCTGAACAAGATTCGCCGTGAGGAAATGAGACAATGGGGGCCAAATCTTAAAACAATTGCTGCCTCTGAACCAGTTCGGCTTCCTGGACCAGTAAGCGAGATGGCCTCTTTGCTTACGCTCACTTACCCTCCTCTCCTCTGCCCGCAGAGCTTCTTTCTCATGCAAAACAGAGTCGAAAACCCTAGCCTGTACAGGTAAGCCTGTCAAGCTGAACTTATCATACCCCAACATTCTGTTTGCCCCTGTCTCCATTCCTTGATAACTCGAGCAGAGGAAATGGCATTGAATGCCCTTCAATGCACAGTTAATGGAATTCATTGAGCTCCGGACAGGGTGCCTTCCTGCCGAAGGCTTCGCGTGTCCATCACATGGTCAGCCTCTTGCCACTTGTCACCCGCATCCGGGTGTCCAACAACAACTTCTTAGCAATAATAGTAAAAATTATTTCTACCGGGTCTTCTACAACCTAAACTTTCTGAGCAATATCCTTTAACCCCTTGTTATGCAAGATATTGGTCCATAAATTCACTCCCTCTTCATACAAAATTCAACATTACTATCATAATGTAACACGCCATCCTCCCAATTCCACCCAAGCAGCTAACCAATAGGGAAAAAATGTGATGAGAGAGGTTACTATAAGGGATTCAATATCATTGGTGACCTTAAAAAGGCAAGGCTGGGCTAAAAACCACTGTCATAACCTGACAAAACCATGCCACCGATAGCAAGAGAACCATACACCAACATGAAAATCCATGCATGTCCAAACCAGCTAGAAAATCACATATGCAAAAGATTACCTGCAAATATTCATGCTGAAGTTGCTTGATCATGCTCTTCTTCCTTGATCCTTTCTTTCCTTCATTTCCCTTTGCTTGCCTTTCCTTCCTTGATCCTTGCTTTCCTTCCTTTCTCTTTTGCTTTCTTTTCCTTCCTTGATCCAAAGCTAGAGTGTTCCAAGAAAACTCTAAGTGACCAAGAGTGAGAGAGAGAGAGAATAATGAGAGAGCTCCAAACTTGAACTGACAAAAGGTTACATTGACCAAGCCTGAGTCAAGAGTTCTCTGACTGATCCTCATAAGCCTTTTTATGAATGAGGCCTCTAATTTCTTCATTTTCCATTATTTTCCTTCAATTTCCTCGTCACATGCAAACCGTGACCTTTCACCTTACTTTTCTCCTAATTTCCTTTATTTTCGTATAAATGTGCCAAAAATGCATTTTTTCCTTTTAATTCCTTTGCCAAATTTCCCTAGCCAAAACACACATCTAGTGATACCCACTAGGACATATTTTCCCAGCATTCAACTTGGAATATTTGTCGCTTACCCATGGTCTTATTTTTTCCATTATTTACATTATTCAATAGAATTTTCACCAGGGTTGTTGCATATAATTGTTGTATCTGCGCAAAGTAGGCACCTGTTTTCTACTCTTTTGTGTGGTTTTGTCGCTCTTCTTATGATGTAGACGGTCTTTATTTCACTTTTAACTCAATTTGCTTTAAACATGTGTAACTTCTCCAATCTTTATGACTTTAAATTCTGCTTTGGTATCATCCTCCATAAACTTTGGCACAACCTACCTGCATCTCCCATAAGCTCTGGCACAACCTACCTATACATTGCTTCCACAGCTACATGCAACCCCATTTCTTTGTCCACAACCTATTGCTTCTCATCTACTAATTTCACCTTATCATGTTGCAATACTTCCTACTTCGTAAGTTTCTTCACTAATTCCAGTGTTGTGGTTGTGGTGCACAACTATAGTTCCATAAATACATTGTTCTGTAAATGGTGTAAACTATCCAAAGACAATTGAGATAAATTTAAATTGATATGTGTCAAACATATAACATGTTATTGTAATTATTCAATGGGGAACTCCACTTCTTTCGGTGAGATCTAAAGTGATTGATGCTCTCTAGATGTGACAGAAGTATTTTCCCATGGTTCTAATATACTAGGCTCACTTTGAGCACCCATTTGCTAAACTAGTTTTATTGTAGTCAATTGTGCTGCCATTGACTTATTGGTCTAGCAACTGGCTTAATAGCTCCAGTGTGCATTGTTTGCCTTATTGCATTTAACCAGGGCCTCCCTCTTCATCTTGTTTACCTTACTCAGTTCTTCTTGACCTGCTCAAGAATATGTTTGATAACATCTTTTGATAGAGGTGTCATCTGAGTGACATGAGTTGCTTTGTGCTTCTTCTCGGCACAAGATGTACCTTCCCCCACACTTATGGTCGAGGTCCTCTTCACTCTTGCACACATCATAGCTTGAAATTCTTTTGAATTTGTTGTTGCAAATTGGGTTTGTGACTGTTCTAGTCCCCTATTTGTGTCTCACTCCCATTGGCATGTACTTTGTGATATATCACCTTGGTGTTTCTCCTTGTTGTTATTTGAATTTTGCATATTCATCTCCCCTGCTACTGGTTGTTTTCAATCATCTTCGCATGAATCACATATGCCTGAACATCTTTGTAAGTTAAGAAAAAATGGAATTGTTCCCACTATTGATAAGGATCTCACTTGGCCTAATGCATAACGATGAGGATCAAATGTGTATCACGTGAGCTTCTCATACTTATGAACCATTTTTTCTGAACTCGGGTGAGAGTTGAGTATCCTAAATAACTAGACTACACAGAACCATCTATTGGCACTTTTGTATGATCCAACCTGGGTTAATGTGCAAAATGCAACCAACAAACCCCACTGGATACTAACACTTATAACATCAACTGTAAAACAGGCCAAGTCTCACACAAGGCATTGATGGGGACTACAATAACCATGCTTCTACAACAGGGAGGGAATGTGAATCTAATATGTCTTATGAGCTTGGTTTTATTTTATTTACATGGAAAGTCAATCCAAAGCTTAGCCATGCTCTCGTGGAACTCACACCACTCTCTTCTATCCTTCTTTGTCTTTGTGGTGTTGTTCTTTGTTTGCAGCTTCAAGGGGTTTTCCTTGGTTACCCCACCTTGGCTCTGGGGTGTGTTTTCCTTGCTTTAGATACGCAAATCCAAAGTCTCGCTTCTTCTATTTAATTTTTTTTCGATCTTGACAACATATCAACATGTGGTGCCAAGAGAGGAGATGTCTAGGAACTCCATCCCATCCTATATGTATTTGTGTATACAATTGTTGTACTTGAGTACTAGATTTTGCTCGAAATCCTTGATACCCAACTTCGTGCGAAGGGTATGAAAAATATTTGAGAACTCTGATATGTCTTGGTCCCTTCCTTGCCGCAGTGTGGTCCATTTTATGTACTTATCTTCATATCTACTCACAGGGTAAGATTTTTCCTTGACAACATCTTAGAAAGAATTCTAAGTGGGTCTAACTAAAAATAGTGAGGGTTCCCTCTCTTCCCTCTACTCGCAATAGGTTTCCCACTAGTCCTTGATGTGGGGGGCGGCCTTGAGGAGTCTAAAAGTAATCTTTTCCCTATTGGAAAAATTATGGACTGAAAAATATCCTTCCAACAAATTCAACCATTTATCTATAACATTTGCGTCTATTTGGCCTTCAAATATAGGAATATCAAATTTAACTTGTACCTTGAAGGGGGTGGCACTCTCGTGGTGGTTTTTAGATGAGGATGCTTCAATGGTTGATACTTGCCGAAGGATCTAGGAAGATTTATCCATCACCTCATTCCTTTGTCACTCAAGGGCTTCTTTGAGAAAAAAATTGAAAGGATCTCCTACTCCCTCGTCGTTATTTTCTTCCTCCATTTGAGGTCATCAGGGTCAGTGAGGTCAGACTTGCAAAGGTTGAACCAGTTCAATCCTTGGCTCCTTATACCACGACCTCATTGGGGACATGCACATATAGAGAAATAACGGATTGCCTTGATTCCACTGATCCATATGTATGCAGGAATGAAATGAAATATAGATTAAAATAGAAACATGGAGCTCGAGTGAAAATTAAAGTTCAATTCATTAACAACAAAATGCTACAAACTGTTTACATGCAAAATGGAAATAAACTAACTTGGGTGATGGTAGCTTATCTCTGAGAAGAGATGTGATTGTTGCATGTCTTATAAACTATGTTACAATGAGCTTTTAAGGCATTTTTATTATTGAGAAACAAGGGAAAATCATAAACATCCAAAAACATAACCCTCACAGATGAAGCACCAAACTTTTGTGGGCACCGTTAGGATTAGTTGGTACACCAACTTCACGGGGTCGTAACTTTGGCAACTGTTCTCCATTTGATATGCACAATACCTCGTTAGAAATATCTATAGAAAGAATAAAACTTTCAACTGCAAACTTTTAGCCCCTGTCATAGGCTATTGGTATTCCCACTTTCCAAGAAAATGTCATTTAGGGCCTCAAAATAACTCAAGTAGTCCAGGACTAAAAAACTGCCAAAAGTAGTAAATTGTGCTACAATTAAGGAAACTGAAAGAAAAAGTGTTGAGTGCCCAAGTGGAATAGGCAGGTGGCCACCAATATCCACCTGGATCATTGGTTTACCTAACCTAATACTTGATTAATCTCACTCACAATGGCTACAAGAGGTGAGTTAATGGCTTGATCAATGATCAACAATTTAATCATCACATTATTGTAAGAACTACTACCATGTTGATTGAGTAAAATCATGGTAAAGGGAATAAGAGTATTTCATATTTTGTGCCTCAACCAGTTTGGAGCCTACAATCAGTTGGTGCTCGTAGATTTTTAGAGGTTAGTGCCCCAATCAAGTTGGAGCCTACAACAAGTTGGTGGTTACAGATTTCATAGGTCGGTGCCTCAATCAGGTTGATGCCTACATGAAATTGGAATATGCTCTTGCTTCTACAACATGTTTGCATGTTTCCTCTCTACACTCTCTCTACACTGTTGTTTCTCTGCTTCTATGCACACAACTCCCAAAACTGCCTCAAAATTCCATCGTTTTTCCATTTAAAAACTGGCCCCCAACACTCACTTGTGGCTCATCTTGAGCCACTCATCCAAACTTCAATGAATGCATTTTCTCCGTAGTCATATCTTTCAATACTTTGAGGGAATTACATAAATTTTCAATCCTTTTCTACATCTAAGTAGATTGTGCAATGATTATGGCATATACCCTAAGTGTCATGGTAGAGGTAAATCATTGTTTCATGTTGTCCACAACAACATTATTTTCTTGTTGTACTATTCCAACTTTGTTTGTAAACTGTATTGCTTACTCCTGTAAATCTTCCACTTTATGTGCTAATTCATGCTTGGTGTCCCTCATTATCTCCTTGTCCAACAACAACTTCTTAGCAATAATAGTAAAAATTATTTCTACCGGGTCTTCTACAACCTAAATTTTTTGAGTGATATCCTTTAACCCCTGGTTATGCAAGATATTGGTCCATAAATTCACTCCCTCTCCATACAAAATTCAACATTACTATTATAATGCAACACGCCATCCTCCCAATTCCACCCAAGCAGCTAACCAATAGGGAAAACATGTGATGAGAGAGGTTAATATAAGGGATTCAATATCATTGGTGACCTTAAAAAGGCAAGGCTAGGCTGAAAACCACTATCATAACCCGACAAAACCAAGCCACCGATAGCAAGAGAACCATACACCAACATGAAAATACATGCATGTCCAAACCAACTAGCAAATCACATATGCAAAATATTACCTGCAGATATTCATGCTGAAGCTGCTTGATCCTGCTCTTCTTCCTTGATCCTTTCTTTCCTTTGTCTCCCTTTGCTTGCTTTTCCTTCCTTGATCCTTGCTTTCTTTGCTTTCCCTTTGCTTTCTTTTCCTTCCTTGATCCAAAGCTAGAGTGTTCCAAGAAAACTCTAAGTGACCAAGAGTGAAAGAGAGGGAGAATAGTAAATTGTAAATTGTGCTACAATTAAGCAAACTGAAAGAAAAAATGTTGAGTGACCAAGTGGAATAGGCAGGTGGCCACGAATATCCACCTGGATCATTGGTTTACCTAACCTAATAGTTGATTGATCTCACTCACAATGGCTACAAGAGATGCAAGTTAATGGCTTGATCAATGATCAACAATTTAATCATCACATTATTGTAAGAACTACTGCCACGTTGATTGAGTAAAATCATGGTAAAGGGAATAAGAGTATTTAATATTTTGTGCTTCAATCGGTTTGGAGCCTACAATCAGTTGGTGCTTGTATATTTTTAGAGGTTAGTGCCCCAATCAAGTTGGAGCCTACAACAAGTTGGTGGTTACAGATTTCAGAGGTCAGTGCCTCAATCAGGTTGATGCCTACATGAAATTGGAATATGCTCTTGCTTATACAACATGTTTGCATGTTTCCTCTCTACACTCTCTCTACACTATTGTTTCTCTGCTTCTATGCACACAACCCCCAAAACTGCCCAAAATTCCATCGTTTTTCCATTTCAAAACTGGCTCCCAACACTCACTTGTGGCTCATCTTGAGCCACTCATCCAAACTTCAATGAATGCATTTTATCCTTAGTCATATCTTTCAATACTTTGAAGGAATTACATAAATTTTCAATCCTTTACTACATCTAAGTAGATTGTGCAATGATTATGGCATATACCCTAAGTGTCATGGTAGAGGTAAGTCATTGCTTCATGTTGTCCATAGCAACATTATTTTCTTGTTGTACTATTCCAACTTTGTTTGTAAATTGTAATGCTTACTCCTGCAAGTCTTCCACTTTATGTGCTAATTCTGTTGGAAATAATACTGAGAGGCGGGGGGGGGGTGAATCAGTATTATTAAATCAATAAAACTTTTTCATTTCCATATTAACATTCATATACGCTTCTTTAGCTAAGGCAAACCGCAACTGTGTGTAATGCAACATGTGTATATCAAGTAAACTTATGATTCAGTTAGTTGATCCTTTATGAGTTAACCATATGACCAGTAAACAGGAGAAGTAAAATAGAACAGATCATCACACACAAGAAGCACACATGAACACCATGATGTAAGGTGGAAACCCAATGTGGGTGAAAACCACCTGCTGCAAGTCGTCTCAATCTTCCTTTTAATAAGAAACTTCTTTTACAATGATTTTGCACTGGTGCAGTCTTATACCAGTACACAGGGTTCTACCTGTAGAAGGCTACAACCTTCTCTCGTTCTCCAGACTCTCCTGGAAGGGAGCTACAACCCCCTTAGCTCTTGTACTAGCCGATCCATTTACTAGTACGTAGGTGCAAGCCTATTGAGATGCTCCAACCTTTACTCATTTTTCAGCTGTTACTGGAAGGGAGCTACCACCCCCGTAGTTCTTGTACTAGCTGATGTACTAGTACGTAGGTGCCGACCTACAGAAGGAAACCACCTTCTCTTTCTTCCTCCAGGTAACACATTTCATAAATTTTCAGACTGGATACTCCTGAAGCACAACACCATAATCTGAAAGGCCACGTTTCATCCCATTTTCATACTGGACCCATCAATATCATTGAACCACACAATCAAACAACATCAATCTTTACATCACTCAAAATTGAATCACTGAAAACCCCAATATATAGAATCAATCAAACACTTCTCAGAATGTTGTAACCAAAAAACAGTTACAGTAACCAGACTCCAATTCTGAACCCGAAACACTACATAATAGACAAAATCAGCTAAAAAAAAATTCAAGAAAGATGCGCAACTTTACCAATAGTAACCTGTGAACATCTGTGCCTTCTCTGTGTCGAACCTGTGGGGATCCTCACCTCCATTGTGTCGGTCGTACGGACTTCGTGCCTGCACTGTGTAAAATCTGCACACCTCCGCACCTGCGCTGTGTCGCACTTGCGCACCTGCACTGTGTCGCGCCTACGGACCTTTGGGTATAGACAATTTATCAGTCTTCAATTATACCCCAGACTATCAGATTTACAGATCTGATCATGTGCCAAAGAGATCTCGACCCATTACTATATCCGACTTGTAATACTCAGGTTTCTCCTTGATTCAGGTCCAACTATATCTCACCAACCGATCACCAGTATTTCAGATCTCATGCTCCTTAATATATTAAATACATCTATCTTAGCCAAATGATCTCCTTTCCTTTTTATAGTTTATGCCTTACTAAAACCATGGTCCAAAACCATAGAGATACAATACTAGGGACCCAAAACCTGGGTTCAATACTTTAGATGCAAAACCACGGACCAAAACCATAGGATCAAAACTGTCGAACTAAATACCATGGACCAATCATAAGATTTCCCACATGCGTGTGTTTCTCTACATGAAAGTGCGTGTACTTTACGTCCGCACTTTTTGTTCGGTACACCAGCAAACCTGTCCTCACCTTTTGATTGGCGCTCCCGCGCAACCTGCCGACGTTCGCACCTTTTGATCGGCGCACCTGCGAAACCCGAAAATAATACTGTTGCACTGTAATCTGTCATCTGATTCCTTTGTCTTGCATCCCATGTATTATGTTACATCTGATATTTCTTCTGTAGACTCATCTAGTTATATATAATTGAGTTGTTCTTCTATGAGTGGGTTGCCATCAAGTACAACACGTGCATCATAATGCCAACAAATTCATGCTTGGTGTCCCTCATTATCTCCTTGTCCAACAACAACTTCTTAGCAATAATAGTAAAAATTATTTCTACCGGGTCTTCTACAACCTAAATTTTCTGAGTGATATCCTTTAACCCCTGGTTATGCAAGATATTGGTCCATAAATTCACTCCCTCTTCATACGAAATTCAACATTACTATTATAATGTAACATGCCATCCTCCCAATTCCACCCAGGCAACTAACCAATAGGGAAAACATGTGATGAGAGAGGTTAATATAAGGGATTCAATATCATTGGTGACCTTAAAAAGGAAAGGCTAGGCTGAAAACCACTGTCATAACCCGATAAAACCATGCCACCGATAGCAAGAGAACCATACACCAACATGAAAATCCATGCATGTCCAAACCAGCTAGCAAATCACATATGCAAAAGATTACCTACAAATATTCATGCTGAAGCTTCTTGATCCTTCTCTTTTGCCTTGATCCTTTCTTTCCTTCGTTTCCCTTTGCTTGCTTTTCCTTCCTTGATCCTTACTTTCCTTCCTTTCCCTTTGCTTTCTTTTCCTTCCTTGATCCAAAGCTAGAGTGTTCCAAGAAAACTCTATGTGACCAAGAGTGAGAGAGAGAGAATAATCAGAGAGCTCCAAACTTGAACTAACAAAAGGTTACATTGACCAAGCCTGAGTCAAGAGCTTTCCAACTGATCCTCATAAGCCTTTTTATGAATTAGGCCTCTAATTTCTTAATTTTCCATTATTTTCCTTCAATTTCCTCCTCACATGCAAATTGTGACCTTTCACCTTACTTTTCTCATAATTTCCTTTATTTTCATATAAATATGCCAAAAATGCCTTTTTTCCTTTTAATGCCTTTGCCAACTTTCCTTAGCCAAAACACACATCTAGTGATGCCCACTAGGATATATTTTCCCAACATTCAACTTGGAATATGTGTCCCTTACCCATGGTATTATTTTTTCCTTTATTTACATTATTCAATAGAATTTTCACCAGGGTTGTTGCATATAATTGTTGTATCTGCGCAAATTAGGCACTTGTTTTCTACTCTTTTGTGTGGTTTTGTCGCTCTTCTTGTGATGTAGACGGTCTTTATTTCACTTTTAACTCAATTTGCTTTAAACACATGTGTAACTTCTCCAATCTTTATGACTTTAACTTCTGCTTTGGTATCATCCTCCATAAGATTTGGCACAACCTACCTTCATCTTCCATAAGCTCTGGCACAACCTACCTATATATTGCTTCCACAGCTACATGCAATCCCATTTCTTTGTCCACAACCTATTGCTTCTCATCCACTAACTTCACCTTATCATGTTGCAATACTTCCTACTTCGTAAGTTTCTTCACTAATTCCAATGTTGTGGTTGTGTTGCACAATTGTAGTTCCATAAATACATTGTTTTGTAAATGGTGTAAACTATCCAAAGACAATTGAGATAATTTAAATTGATATGTGTCAAACATATAACATGTTATTGTAATTATTCAATGGGGAACTTCGCTTCTTTCAGTGATATCTAAAGTGATTGATGCTCTCTAGATATGATAGAAGTATTTTCCCATGGTTCTAAAATACTAGGCTCACTTTGAGCACCCATTTGCTAAACTAGTTTTATTGTAGTCAATTGTGCTGCAATTGACTTATTGGTCTAGCAACTGGCTTAAGAGCTCCATTGTGCATTATTTACCTTGTTGCATTTACCCAGTGCCTCCCTCTTCATCTTGTTTACCTTACCCAGTGCCTCCTTCGTCTTCTTCTTGACCTACTCAAGAATATGTTTGATAGCATATTTCGATAGAGGTGTCAGCTGAGTGACATGAGTTGCTTTGTGCTTCTTCTCAGCACAAGATGTACCTACCCCCACACTTGTGGTCGAGGTCCTGTTCACTCTTGCACACATCATAGCTTGAAATTATTTTGAATTTGTTGTTGCAAATTGGGTTTGTGACTGTTCTAGTCCCATATTTGTGTCTCACTCCCATTGGCATGTACTTTGTGATATATCACCTTGGTGTTGCTCCTTGTTGTTATTTGAATTTTGTATATTCATCTCCCCTACTACTGGTTGTTTTCAATCATCTTCGCATGAATCACATATGCCTGAACATCTTTGTAAGTTAAGAAAAAATGGAATTGTTCCCACTATTGATAAGGATCTCACTTGGCCTGAATGCATAACGATGAGGATCAAATGTGTATCACGTGAGCTTCTCATACTTATGAACCATTTTTTCTGAACTCGGCTGAGAGTTGAGTATCCTAAATAACTAGACTACACAGAACCATCTATTGGCACTTTTGTATGATCCAACCTAGGTTAATGTGAAAAATGCAACCAACAAACCCCATTGGATACTAACACTTATAACATCACCTGTAAAACAGTCCAAGTCTCATGCAAGGCACTGATGGGGACTACAATAACCATGCTTCTACAACAGGGAGGGAATGTGAATCTAATATGTGTAATCATTCTACAACACACCCTACAATTTGAATGCTAACCCCAATTATATATATTCATAACAATTGTCAAAGCACTACTAACCTGAAATACAAAATTTAAAAGGGGTATCCATCATCACAGGCACAATTAACATGACATGTCGATATAGTATATGACTTAAAAAATAACACACATCAATCTCCAGATATATTTCATTACTAAGGAAAGGGAGCGTTGAACGCAATATAACCATATTATAGACTTGTTTCATCTCGAGTCACCATCCTAATCACAACATTACAGTAATACAAAAATGCAACTAGAATTACTTTGCCTTTCGACCAACCAAACCAAAAGTCATCCAACTCCAACCCCTTTGGCATTTTCCTCTTTATACATAATTACATAGACTTGAATACCATGGGCATTACTACATAAAACAATTACCATGGGTAGACACACTATACTCGCTAATATGGACCAAATCAACACAAAATCAAAGATGTTGTAAATTTTAATCATTTTGGTTCCTTTGCTTTCATGTCTTGTTTCGATTTTGTGTGTTTTTCCTGTATGCACCATTTCTATGCGTTCCTGCTTCTGTAACATGTATGTGTGCTGCCTCTTTGCATTGTTGCTTCTTTTCTTCTTTGTGCATAACTCGCAAAACTACCTCAAAATTCCATTTTTTTCTTCCTATCAAAACTTTCCCCAACATTAGTGCAAAAATGAATTTGAAGAAGCAAAGGAGCAACACTAAGAGTTACATAATGATTTTTTCAAGATATTTGTCAAACCTTTGAAAAATTTATCATTCAATATAAATTGACATCGTTTTAGATATGATAAAAGAAACCTGTTGCATATTTGAAGTTAATCAAGATGACTACAATTTGTGAGCACATAATTTATTAAAAATATTCAAATTCTCAACAATAAGTGTCAACATCGTTAAAAAGTTAG
>APFE031408501.1:3210-43318 GCA_000404065.3 Pinus taeda
AATTCCACGTGGATCCCCTCTAGTGCTTCTTTCAGTTCTTTCAGTTTCCTTAATTATAGCATAGTTTACTATTTTTAGTAGTTTTTTGGGTCCTAAACTTTCAGAGCCGTTTTGAGGCCCTAAACGACGTTTTTTGGAAAATCTACCGCTAGTGAGATTTCTGTCTAAAAATCGTCTTTTTTGTCGTAGTCCTCGGGGAGATCTTTCCAACGGGCTATCATGCACGTCAAACGGAGATAAGACGACCAATTCGCGACCCCGGGAAGTTGATGTACAAACTTACCCAAAAACGGGGCCCACAATTTGGCGTTTCATCTTCCAGGGTTAGGTTTTGGAATGTGAAGGGTCTTTCCATTGTTTCTCAACAATAAATAGGCCTTCGAGCTCATTGTAACACAGTTCAGAGGCATGTAGATCTCTTCTCAGAGATAAGCTGCCATCGCCCTAGCTGGTTTAATTCCATTTCTGGTTGTAAGCATATTTCAGTATTTTCCATTAATGAAATGAAGTATTATTTCTACTGCATCTTTGTGTATATTGTTATCATTGTAATTTATTGCGTTCCTGTTTAAATCTGGATAATTTGATTCAATATTGTTGTATATGTGACTGTCCATTCAATTATGCATTTATATCACTTCTGAGTAATTCTGGAATTGATATCCTGAATATGTATGCTGAAAAATAATGTTAAGATGATATGTGACCTATTTTATATTACTTAGTTTGGAGTAATCATCATTCATGCTTAACTTCTGTAATTGATTGATTGATCTTTATTAGTGATTGATTACCTGAAGTCATCATAAATCGCATAGATATTGAGTTACCCAAGTTAAATATATATATAGATATATTAGTATATTTTCATAAGTATTACCATTCAAACCATCTATCATTCTTTTACATATTTTAAACACCCACTCATCAAAACACATCTTTATAAGGAAACTGGTCCCATATTATCCAGTCGAAGCCACCATACCAAACGGAAAAGGAACTGTATTAAGGGCCAGATCGGATGGTCATCCCCCAATGTTGTTGCAGTGATTTTAGAGGCATCAACACAACCATAAAACTATGGCATGGTACCAATTGATTATAAATTTAGCACCTTCCTCCTTAAGTCCTTAGAAGTCTACAACCAACGATGTGCCTAGGTAATCTGTGATTTCTAATTTGTAAAAAAAGTGCACATGTGCATGCCATTTCTTCTTGACCACAACCCATTTCTTGAACTTTGAGTAATGTTTTTTCTGGGAAGCTTCATCCACCTTGGCCTATTTGACATTATGGAGCCGAACCTCCAAATTTATTGTTATATTTTTATTAAACCAATCATCATCTTGGAATATTCTTGGAATTCTTTTCCTCTCAAACAATCAAGGAGGTCAGAGACTAAGCTAGCCAAACTTGAGATGTTAGGTATTTTGAAGAGCTCTATATGAGCAATAGGTGATAGCTCAGGCACATGAATGGGTCAATTTGGTAATATTTTCACTTTTATGCATGAACTTGGTATCTATATGTTGTTATTAATTTTATCTATGGTTTCCAACTATGTTTGTCTCATTACATTTATGTTCACCATTTCCATTACTTTCAACTAATGCAAGGGTGGCCAAACTACTTTGAAATTTTTGGTGGTAGGTGCATTTTTTTAATATGCCATGTCACCATAAAAATTAATTATGTCAACTGTAGTATCTCTATTCTTTTTAACATATAACTCAAGTAAGGTCCTTTCGTTGTTTTGAGTATTGAAACTGATTTGTGGTCTCTCATACATGCTTCCATTTGAGTTGAATTCTCCTTGTTTTTCAAACATTGTCGAAATCTCTAGCGGTGGTATTTTCTCTTCTCATACTGTTGCATTCATCAATGCACTCCTAATTTTCAATGTGATATTTTATGAATCAAACTTCTAAAATCTTTGAATCAGACCATTATTATGATATATAATTGGCGTTGTTAGTTCCAGTCTTCGCAGCCTGTCACCAGGGATCAAAATTGGCTCTTACTATGTCTATTTTTCACATATGTTTTGCACATGAGTTTCAATGCAAATCATATCCTAAGTATGCTCATCAGAAGCATCTCAGAAAGAGATTTCCAATGGTATATTGCACGCCCAAAACCGGTTCCTAGATCATATGATATGGTCGAAATGAATGACTGATTCTTGGTTATGCATGTTTTGAGGTCATTTGCTGCACACAGGGACAAGTTTACTACAAAATCGGTTTCTAAATTAATGGACATGAATTTTACAAAAGTGAAAGATTTTTTTGTCAACCACATACCAAATAACGAAAAACTTCTTCATTTTATGCACAGGTGTTACTATGTGGGAGATATGCAATGATATTTGAAGCCTACATGAAAACAAAACAAATTTTGCATTTGTTTTACTGTTTTAGTCATTTTAGTGTGGCGCCATTTTACAACAGATGGAAAGTAATTTTGAGAAACCCAAGGAGGTTGTTGTCAACCACGAGCCATATAACAAAAACCTCTTTCATTTTATTCACAAGTGTCGTGAATTGGAATATTTGACTAGATCTTTACAGCCTATTTTTATAGATTTAAATATTTAATGATTTCCAATTTTAGAGATTATTTTGTGGCATAGATTTCGAGCACCTGGAAATGAATTTCCAAAATTGGGGAGAGGTTTTTTGCAAGCATGACCTTATCTACAAAAACCTCTTTCCGTTTTGTAACAGGTGTTATATTTCAAGCGATACGAGTTCATCTTTGACCCCTATTTTCAAAAATTTGGTCCAAATTTAATGTAACTATTTCTATCTTTAGGGAGATGGTTTATCTCAACTCCCTTAGTACAAGGATGAGTTATTTGTATATATTTTATGAATTTCAAAGTGTAAAGGGTTTGAATTTTTCAGTAGAGGAAAGTTTCTTTGGACTATGTAAAGCTTTCTCTAAATATTATTTTTAATGGAGCAGTTTCTGCTCTTTAGATTTGGGATCCATCACGATGTTTAATGTGAAACATGTTTTTCTTGAAAATTCATTTCCATGCTTTTTTTTTCTATTAATTTCGTTACATCATTCTCTAAGGGAAGTGTTAGGAATCCATCCATGCACGATGATCCTTTTACAATGATTATGTTGTTTAATGTAGTGGTTATCTTTTCAGAATCCATCCTCTGTTAGATGCTCTGTTGGGTAATCCTATGCTTCTCTTTCTCCTAAAGTTGCCACTGTAGATCTATCCCCTGATTGATGCCCATAGGGCAGTGGTATTTTTCCTCTTTTCTTCTCTCATTATATCTTTTATCTGGCTAAACATTGCGCTTACTTTGCCCCAAGTTTTCCAGCAGAAACTAGCCTCGATTCCATAGCCCAATGGTCCCATGTCTTGCTACTTTTGACCCACAATTTTCAACCAAATACTCATTCTTCATAGCTAGCCTAAGATTCATTTATTTCTGCCACCCTCAGTTGGAAAAGAGAGAGCCCTCTCTGGTCTAGCAAGGCTAGATTCCAGATCAAAAGCTTGGTTTGTGGTTACCTCAGAATTGCCTCTTCTCAGACTTGTGGTGGACAATAGTCAGATACATATGAAGGTTGAAATCATTCACCTGATGACTCCATTGTTCAATATCCCGAGCTTCAAAGCTTAGAGCGAAATCACTACCAAAGAATCCAGATTTTATAGCATTGATGGTAATCACCAATGACAGGGTATGTGGAAAATCCATTATCTAGGGAAATATTACTAACTTTAAGGAATGAGTTAGCAAAATTTCATATTGATCAGAGTTTCTCAACATCAGTATTTTGTTGTTTGAAATCCAGCTAACTCACACCTGAAGGTAAAAATTGTTTTCTTGGTTTAGTTGCTGAAAGATTAGAAAATGAAATTGAACTATTGGATGTTCAAATTGAATCATATGATTTCCAAGGTCCTAAACAGTTCTTGGAAACTCTCCCTCCTCCCAAAGAAGAAAAGGTAAGGCTACCCTTGGATGGTTGGATTGAAGGATGTTTTGATTTACAACAAGGATGTGACAATCTCCAGCTGAGAGCATATGTTAATGAGTTGGGGCAGCATATAGAATCTAGTTTTTATGATCCTATAGCAGCATATATGGAATATTTTCTTACGTTGAATGAAAAACCAGATTTCCTTTTATAGAGCCAAAGGTACTATGTGTATATATTGCTGGTATAATTTCCAATTATGTTCTGGTTTAAACACCATCAAACAACACATCATTACAACAACTTCTTGATTGGTTGATTTGGCACTTTAGTATCACTTGATTCAGTGATTTTATAGTAGATTAGTGTAGGATAAGTGTGTAGTAAGCTTGTTGGACAAACATCCTTCAACATCTAGTTTACAGTTTGCAGTGTGTGATTTTCAGTGTTTGGTTTGGTTGTAATTTTTTTACCGTATTGGCCCAATCATATAGGAACTTGGTCTACGATGTTCTTAACACCTACAAGGAGCTTCCATCCCCAATAAGGCCAATGTTAGTTCTAGTCTTCGCAGCCTGTCACCAGGGATCAAAATGGGCTCTTACTATGTCTGTTTTTTAGAGATGTTTTGCATATGAGTTTTAGTGCAAATCATATCCTAAGTATGTTCATCAGAAGAAGCTCAAAAATAAATTTCCAATGGTATATTGCACGCCCGAAGCCAATTCTTGGATCAGAATATATGATCGAAATGAATGATTGATTCTTGGTTATGCATCTTTTGAGGTCATTTGCTGCACACAGGGACAAGTTTATTACAAAATCAGTTTCTGAAGTAATGGACATGAATTTTACAAAAGTGAAAGCGATTTTTGTCAAACACATACCAAATAACAAAAAATTGCTTCAGTCTATGCACAAGTGTTACTATGTGGGAGATATGCAATGATATTTGAAGCCTACATTAAAACAAAAAAAAATTTGGAATTGTTTTACTGTTTTAGACATTGTACTGTGGTGCCATTTTATAACAGATAGAAAGTAATTTTGAGAAACCCAAGGAGGTTATTGTCAACCATGAGCCATATAACAAAAACCTCTTTCGTTTTATTCACAGGTGTCGTGAATTGGAATATTTGACTATATCTTTACAACCTATTTTTACATATTTAAATATTTAATGATTTCTTGTTTTAGAGATTATTTTGTGGCACAGATTCCGAGCAACTAGAAACTATTTTCCAAAATTTGAGAGAGGTTTTTCTCAAACATGACCTTATATACAAAAATCCCTTTCAGTTTTGTGACAGGTGTTATGGTTCAAAAGATACGATTTCATCTTTGACCCCTATTTTCATAAATTCGGTCCAAATTTAATGTAGCTATTTCTATCTTTAGGGAGATGGTTGAGCTCAACTCCCTTAGTACAAGGATGAGCTAATTGTATATATTTTATGAATTTCAGAGTGTAAAGGATTCGAATTTTTTAGTAAAGGAAACTTCTTTGGACTGTGTAAAGCTTTTTCTGAATATTATTTTTAATGGAGCAGTTTCTACCCTTCAGATTTGGGATCCATCACGGTGTTTAATGTGCAATATGTTTTTCTTGTAAATTCATTTCCATGCTTTGTTTTTTCTGCTGATTTCATTACAGCATTCTCTAAGGGAAGTGCTAGGAATCCATCCATGCACGATGCTCCTTTCACAATGATTATGTTGTTTAATGTAGTGGTTATCTTTTTAGAATCCATCCTTTATTAGATGCTCTGTTGAGTAATCCTGGGCTTCTCTTTCTCCTAAAGTTGCCACTGTAGATCCATCCCCTGATTGATGCCTGCAGGGCAGTGTTTTTTTTCCTCTTTTCTTCTCTCATTATATCTTTTATCTGCCTTAACATTTTTCTTACTTTGCCCCAAGTTTGCCTTCAGAAATTAGCCTCGATTCCATAGCCCAATGGTCCCTTCTCTTGCTGCTTTCAACCCATAATTTTCAACCAAATCCTCATTCTTCATAGCTAGCCTAAGATTAATTTATTTCAGCCACCCTTAGTTAGCAAAGAGAGAGCCCTCTCTGGTTTGGCAGGGCTAGATGCCAGATCAAAATCTTGGTCTGTGGTTACCTCGGAATTGCCTCTTCTCAGCCTTAAGGTTCATTCTGAGTGCTAACAGGCGTATTATGATATATAATTGGCATGTTGATCCTTTTGATGGTACTTATTTGCTAGCATAGTTTTTATTATACCTAATTTTTATAACTACTTCCTTTATTAATAATTCTAACTTTTAACTTATCTTTATTTGCTAACTTAGACTTGAAACTATTATACACAAAGTAGGAAGGCTAAACTGCCACAAAGTGGTTTTCAGTCTAGCCCATGCCCATTAGTGCCTCAAAAGGGTTTTCACCAGTGGACATGTCAAAGTTATCAAGATAAATAGGTTCCTTTGAAGTTTCTTGAGTTGCAGTACACCTAATGATCATATGTATTCTACTAAAAAGGGGCCTAGCCCTACAATTTCTAGTTTTCTTGATTTCTCCTTTACTTGACTATCACACAATAGTGATAGATATCCTGCTTTTAAATGCTTTTAAATTTTTGTCATGCCAATCCTTTAATTGCTTTTTCTATGCTTATTTTTGGTAGAGATCATGTAGTACATCTTCTTATAGTCGATGAAGCTGATGAAGTTACTCTCTTCCAACATTGTCGATGTCATAGTTAAGAATGGTCAACACTCTTGCTACATTCATTATATAATGCAAGGGTATTATTGCTTCTTTCCATAAACTAGTCTAATTGGTGTGTGTCAATTTGATCATTTATATTTCATCTGTTATGCCAATAATAATGCTAGGACTTTATCATCCTAGTTGTCCTTATGAACACTACATATCTTGGTAAGTCCTTTGTGCAAGGTTTTGTTAAACTTTTATACTGCAACATTAGCTTGTGGATGGTGAGCCATCATCTTTTTATGCTCAATCATAAATTTTTGTAGCAATATTTAATGTTAGCATTGACAAAATGTGTTCCCATGCTACTAATTATGGTCAAGGGACATCTGAATCTTGTTATTATATTTTCATAAATGAAATTAGCCACTACTTCATTTATATAGGATTTGGTTGGTTCAACTTATACCTATTTTGTTGAATATTTTGTTGCAGTAATAATGGACTGACAAAGTTGATACCCTAAATCTCAAAATGTAAGGTCAGTTTTATGGACTAGAGTGGAATTTCATTATTCTACAATGGTTGGCTTTTTATTTGACAAATGTTAGACTTATGGACTTCTATTTGACAATATTAAAAAAAGTTGGCCATCATAATCCTTCTTATAAAATTTTCCTAGAAATCAGTCACCCTGGTAATCTCCTCCAACATGGACTTTATGGGATTCATCTACTTATCCTTCCTTTCATGTTCTAACACGCATATTCGAAGTATTTCATATGTCACCAATTTATGTAATTTTCCATTAAATAATGTGAATGGAGATGACTTCGTTGCTAAAAAAATATGTTTCCTTTTAGATAACTTGTCTGGTGCTTTCTATGAATGTAGAAACTGAACAATTTCCACAAACTTAGTAGGGGTTGATTTAACCTTAAATAAATGTGCATCTGAAAGGTCAACCTCAAATTATTTTCATTCTTCTCTTGTTTCAAATCGAAACAAGTGGTATGACCTGACATTATTTTTCTGAAGTATAAGTATCACTTCAAAATCAAATTCCTGAAAAAATAAAAACCATTGACATATTCTCCCTTGGTGTATTGGTTTGTTGATAAGGTATCTTAATATTTGATGATATGTGAATAATTTAAATGGATTAGCCATGGGACAGTGTTGAAATTTTTGCAAAGAAAAAATCATGGCTAGTGCTTCGTGTTCTATCATCGAAAAATTTATTTCATCTTTATTCAACTTCAGACATGTAGAAGTGTTTTGATGGTTTATCGTCTAAATGTTAGGTTGTTCTAGTACTACTCTAATTTCCACATTTGATGCATCTATGTTCACATGAAATTTCTTTGACCAATCGATAAATTTTAATATAGGCACTTCTACTAACTTCTTCTTTAACGATTCAAATGAATTGTTGCATTCCCTACTCCAATTATAGGGAACATCCTTCTTAAGGATCTCGTCAATTGGAAATGTTATGGAAACGAATGTCAAATAAACTTCCTGTATTATCTAGTATGCCCAAGAAATATTGAAATATTATTTTGATTTACTAGGGCTTTAAGTCCAGAATCACTTTAATTTTTTCCATAGCTGACTTGTTTCAATCTCTGCATACTACATGTCCCAACAATATTCCTATTGGCATAACAAAGATTCATTTTTTGATATTAAGAAATAAATGAATCTGCCTACATATTTCTAATAGAACCGTTGGACATGATCTTTAAGAAGTGTATAAACAGTCTAACTGTTGTGTTGGACAACTAATCTGCCAAGGGTTATGATGTGGAATGTGAAATGTCATTGTAGTCCAAGAGACCACTGGTATATGAAAACCAAGGGAAATAAAAATGTAGTACAAATGTATATATTGTGAATAGTAAATGTATCTCATGATTATCTTGCATATATTGTTTATTTGTGAGTGATTTTGGCATGGTATCAAAGCTAACGATCTCCTACCCTACTCAAATCTGAGTCACTAAATTTTGTGGCCTTTGTAGAACTGAGCACTCCTCCTTGTTGGTTTTTCCTTTCCAAACATTTGTAAGAGCAGAGGCTCATTACCCCTCTCCCTCTACCCTAGTATTGGTGCAGGTTTTCCTCTACCATCCAAATTTGAGATACCCCTTTGCTACTCAGATCTGTGATTTTGCACCCTCTATCAGCCAAATTTGAGTTAGATACTAAAGTCTCAAAAATCGTAAAAATGGGCATTTTAAAGAAAAAATAACCTAGCTTGTTCGTCTTATTCAATAGGAAAAGAGTGGTAGGAATAATATGGACTTACCAAATATCCCGAAATCCACCAAGAACAAAAATCATTCTCCAAATTTTGAAACATTAAGTTGGTTCTTGTCCTTCTACAGTAGTCTCTTCCTACTTGTTTTCTTGTTTACTCTTGTCTTTGGCCCATAAATAATTGGGAAACTGCCACACTTATCAAATTAGTATTTGTTATTCAAATACACATAGTCTCTTAGGTGTCCAAGAAAAGGTAGTACAAGTTACCCTTACCCCACACCTCTCCGTGGCTATCCAATGCGCCTTTGTACCTATTTCAGTATGCGTTATGAAACCCACTAACTACAAACCCTTTATTCATTAGCTTATACATTAGGAGAAATTTTGTTTCAATCCCATTATTCTTTCTCTTGCACGTTGAAGCCAAGACCTAACACCCAAATATTTGAACAAGGTGCTTCATCATGAAGCTCAATGTGTCGATCTTGGAAAACTGAATTGACACAGGCTATATGATATATTGCTTGATATGCCTAATTATTATCTTGGTTGAATTTTGTATGTACATTGGTATAGGATCATTCAAGAAGACTACTTGTTGATTAAAAAATCCTGTTAGAACATTGGTTAGATTGTTATCTCTGCAGTTAGAATATTGTTATGTCGGTTAGAAGGTTATTTCCATGCATAGGTTATGGTATGAGCATTGAATGGTGATGCTTCTATGTACATTGAACATTGACTGGAATTAAATCTAGTTGAAGGCCATGAATGATGGTTGGAGCCTTGAATTTTGTGCATGTTATAGAGGAGATAAGCGTATGCAATTGAAATTGGTTTGACCTGTAGTAAATAACTTGAGTAAGGTGAAATATAGGTATTGTTAGTGCATTGGAACAATAATGTATAATCAATGAATTTTTTTTGGAAGTCATTGAATTAATTGTGGAAGCCACTAAATCAATTTTGGAAATTGTGTGTTTGGTTTATACATTGCATTGAACCTCTATGTTGAATGAAGTGAACAGTGTATGCAACCTATGAATTCGACTAGTGAAAGTCATTTAAACAGTAGTATGTTCATTGGTAGTGTATGTGCATGCTTTAATATATTAAAATTCCAAGTCTAAGTTGTTTTGAATATGTGTTGTTTGATTGGGCATATGCCTTGGTTGAATTGCTAAGTGCATTGAATTGACTTTGAATTGCATAGTGAACCATTCATATATATGCATTATTATATGGTTATCATTCCAATTATATATGTGAGTTATATGTTGAACAACGTGAAGGTCATATGCATTGTATTATTATAAGGGACGATGGTTTATATTCATATGTTGGTATATATATTAAATTCAATATAATGTTGGAAGCTATACACTGAATTCATTATATGTGTGTGTGTATTCTTAATATGGTCATTCCATTGTTAAGAGCTAGTTGTTGCTACTCTATTACTCTAAGTTGTATTACATTATTTGGAAAGTGCAAATATAATCCCTAATTCGAAGCATTAGTTATTGTAATTTCTTCATTCTTGGGGGCAGTGCCTGTGAGATTCATCTTATTTGTTCAATAAAAATGACCGGAATTAATACAATATTAGAGTTCTTGAATTCTTTGATACTCTGTTCTATTTAAGACACAGTCAAAAAAAAAAAAAAATCACTCTTGTTGACATTCAAATATGTCTACAAGATGCACAGGAAAATATAGAGTTTCTGCAACTTGAATCTCAACTACATCAAGGGGAGCTTCAATAGCATAGTCATCATTCTAAACTTTTTTTTGTTCAGAACAATCCTTTCTTTGAGATTGAGATAGACTCTCATCAACAATAAGAAATTGCATATACAATACCCTTTTGAGTAGCAGATGTGAAAAAAGATCTAGAAGTTTAGTTTGCACTTCCCAAGCCCATTATCTAACCTTGGGAAGAGCTTATCAACAATAAGCATAGAACCAGTCTTGGATATGGCAGGGATGTGTCCTTTCATATTCCAGACTATTCCAAGCCAATCCAATTTCAGAGTGTTGGATTTCTTCAAGACGATTCATCTTCACATGTTCTTGCTCCTCCTCCACAACAAAAGATTGCTAAATGTCGACATTGTGACAGAGTTGGCCATGCCAAATACTATTGTTTTGATCTTCATTCATGTGAGAATTGTGATAAAAACACTCATCATTCAAACAAATTCTTTAGAAACACCTCGTACAAGAATACATATTCACCTTTGATGGATCTATTCTTGGCAATGGGCTTCAACAGGCAAGATGATATTTCAGACATATTTCATAATTTCTTCCAGAGTATTAAAAAGTATTGCAATTGAATTTTCTTCATCTTCTCACATTGTATTTTATGAGGGGGGAATTTATGGTCATATACAAGCTTCATAGATACATCAAGTGAGCCTGAGCGACAACCTAAACTTGTTTCCTGAGCCTACAACTAGATATAGCCATACCCAAATTCAAATTTGTAGCTAGAGACATGGAAGCCCCAAAGCATGTTTGTGGTTGGTGGCCTTCCTTAAACCGCCACAAGTTGAGACCTACTTTTTTAGGTTGAAATTCTCCCTTTCGTTTGCAGGTTGAAGACCTCCCTTTTCCAGGTTGATGGTCTCCCTCTTCAAAGAATTAGGGACACTTCCTCTAGTAGAATACTTCAGCTTCTTGCGAGATTTGGAAGATTTCTAGGAACAACACTAAGCGTTCCATATTGAGACCCAAATGGTCTCCCTTTTCAAAACAATAGTGAACACTTCCTTTAGGAGAATACTTCACCTTCTTGTGAGATTTGGAAGAGTTCCAAAAACTACACTAAGCATGCTAGTGTTGGTGGTCATCCTTGAACCATCAGCAGTTGATACCTTGAGTTATACCACCTTATACCTTCATTTAAGAGAGTTCATTTAGCCTATTGTTGTCATGAATTATTGTATTTTTGTATTATAGCTCTCTTCCTGGACTTGTATATACCCCTTCGGATTAAGGGGGGAATGTTGGACACTTAATCCACTAAGTGTTATGGTGTGGAATGTGAAAGGTCATTGGAGTCCTGATGCTACTTGGTATGTGAAAACAAAGGGTCATAACAATATATTATAAATGTATATCTTGCAAATAGTAAATGTATCTCACAATTATCTTGCATATCTTGTTTATTTGTGTGTGAATTTGACACGTTGAAGTAGACTCCCATATATATATATATATCTTCTTGAAATGCTTTCACTACTATTGTAGAGAATATTTTTGGAGCATTTTTTAAACCAAATGACATCACTCTGTGTGCAAATGAGTGAAATTCTAAGACAAATGTAGTTTTTTCATGATCTTCCTTTGCAATGATACTTCATTGTACCTTAAGAATATGTCTGCAAATGAATAGTACTCATGTCATGCCACTCCATTTATAATTTTATTAGCAATTGGAGTGGGAAATGAGTCTGTTATTGACAATTTATTCAGGCCATGGAAATAGATACAAATTCTTAGCCTTGTCTGGTCGTGCTTTTTGGGTTGTACGACCATGTGATTTTTCATTCCAAGTTTTCTATTGCATAGATGATGTTGGCAGCCAAAATCCCTTCTATTTCTTTTTGTACAATCAATTTGTGTTTGTGAAATAGTTTATATTGTATTTTTCTAATGGGTTTAGCTCCTTAAATGAGATCTATTTTCATCTCCCCCATTTCCTTCATGAATTTCTTCCAATTTGTGTAGTCGCGTGCAAATACATCTTGATATTATTTTAATAAACTATTAAATTATATGGCCTACTTATATGACCAATAGTCACCAAGTTGAGCTATTTTTGGTTGGTCATCGTTTGATATATTGAATTCTTACATTTTGATCTCTAAATACATCCATTCAAGATCCTTTGACTCGTTGAACTTCTAGTCCCCTATTTTTACTTCTTGATAGGAAGGTGGGAAATATAGTTCGTTGGGCTTCTCATTTTATTTTTTAATACTTTAAATATTGTTTTGATTCTTCTAAAATGTTTTGGATGGTCCCTTTTCCAACAAAAACTTTTCCCTAAAATATTGTTGTTTTCCATTTCTAGGTGGGTAGTTGTTCTTTGTTCTGATTGGTTGCATGATACAAGGTTTCATGTGGAATTTAACAAGAAGTCAACTTCAATTTTTATTTTTTCTAATTTTCTAGTAGAAGTTTTATATTCTTGTAAAAAATACTTTATTTGTCAAGTTTCTTCAACTATTTATTCCTTCTCAAGTCAAAATTCAAAATCTTTAATAAAGTTGCTTCATAATTCACTCCATTGCAATGTTTCACCCCGAGCTTCTTCTATATTGTACCATTTATTCAAAATATCATCAAGAGTACTAGGAAACATATGAGGCTAAACTCTTTCATCCACGTAGCCAATCCTTTTCCCTTCTACTTCACAGAGTTGGATATTTTATACAGGGTTATGGTCAGGTTTAAATGTTGGAATACATTCTTATGAGCTTATAATTTCCTTCCCCCAAAATTCTCAATGAAATAAGTTGTTGTCCATGTCTATAGTAAAGGGGAATGGGTATCCACCATATTGTGTCCTATTCAATGAACGTATGGGTTAGACTCTACATTTTTCCTCGTTCTCTTGTCAACTTCGTTACTTCTTCAATATAGGTTATAAGGGATTCTAGTTCTTTAAACCTTAGTGGGGTATTATAGTCCTTCGTTAAGTCATATGGGATTAATGTTAGAGTTTCTCTTGGATTTTTTCCTTAAACAATAATTACTTATTTTATTGTTAAAGAAGGTAGAACAATTTGAGTCGGTACAAATTCAAGCATCCAACATTCTTAAGCTTTAGATTCATAGTTCTCGATCATCCATTCATAAAGCTCAGTGATTGAGTTTTGGCCAATGGAGAGTGGTGAACTTGATAAACTTTCTCCCAATGCGTTTGGCTCTATGTTGTCTTCATATTCCTACAAAATTTGATATAATCTTCTTATTTCTATGTCATCATCCCAGGGTTCTACCCAAGGTTTTCCTTCACATGGGTCAAGAGGGATTATAATTTTTCTCTTATTTCCCTTTAGTTTTATTCTATCTCTTTCCAAGGAAATTGTTGCTTTCATTTTCCAACCTCGTGGTCTCCCTACCAATGTTGGATAAGTTGGTATACCATCAACCACATTGATTAATTCAAAGTCGGAATACCCATTATCAATGTTTGCATATATTTTATTATTTCAATAGGTTCAAAAATACTTGGTCTACTAATTTCAAATAGTTAGTCATTCTCTGTAAGGCCAACATTCCGAATTTTATTCATGTTTCTTAGGGAATAATTTATCTTGCGACCTGAAATTGACTATGACTTGATTTATCATATAGCCATCTATCTCAAGGTCTACTTTAGGGTCATAGTCATCTAATTTTTTTCCATGAGATATATGGCATAATTTCTTATATGGATTTTCTCCTTATTATAGCCTTTAAGTATATACAAAATTTCAGCCAATCATTTGACTGATTATTCTTTTTTAAGAAATTCCAAAAATTCTTCTAATATATTTTCATTGGTTGAGATCTATTACCCAACTTCATTTTTATAGAATTCAACCAACTTTTTCATTATGTCATCATGTTGCTACATGTCAGTACACTGGGCAATACCCCTTGATGGTTGGAATATTTATCATGTTTTTGGGTTATTGTTTTGTCCTAGTCCTAATCTAGTGATGACATGTAAACTTTTGGAGTTCAGTGCCTCCTGCTTTGGAAAGAAGTGGAGAATATTTACAGCTCCTTTATCCATTTTTTTCTCTAGTATTTTAGGGTAGTCCTCTAAAGAGTGATCACTCAATTTACACATTTTGTGGAATCCCAAATTGGTTTTATGCTTCAAGGGGAAGCTAGGCCCAATATGGCCTTACTTCCAATATGTGGAAGTATATTATTCCTTGTCCTTTACTGTGTCATTGACATCATTCATTGAATCCTCCTCTTCTTCCATCAAATTCACCTTTGTTGTGATAACTATTTCCTCTACCTCCTTGTGTTAGATCGCTTGACTAGCTGGATGCATGTATATGTTATATAGTATGATAGTTTGGTTTGATTATCCCATTCAATTGGAATTCCTAATTGGAATGGGCATTATCTTCACATATAACACACCACTTAGGTTTTGGATTTCCTAAATTTTTCGCTAATTTCACCATTTGTCTATTTACTTGATGAACTAGTTTCTTATAGATTACATAGTTCATTTTCCCAGCCTTTTTCTTATTCTTCTTCTACATATACTAGTCTCACCAGGGGAGGTATGTTCATTCTATTTCTTATATGGAGAAGTACATCTTCATTTTCCTTTTTTTAATCCAATTATCTTTAGTTTTTGGTATTTCAATTTTGATATTGTATTATAAATTTCCTTGCTCATCCTGTTTGTACAAGTCAAGGTAGGTTTTGAGTCAATATGGAGGCGTTGCTAAAGGAGTTTTCTTATAGTTGTACTTGTTATACTTTTTGTAGGAGATTGTGGAATTTTCGATGTAGATTCATCAACTTCCATACTATCTACATGCCTACTAGGGTTCAATTATAGATTATCACTTCTCCTTGGATTTGTCAATGTTATGCCTCTCTACTTTGGGTGAATTATTCCAACCTCAAATGAGTCTCGTGCATCTTTAATCTGCCACTCTGGAGCTTCTTTATGTCTTGACTTGTGGAAATTATTTTCCTCCCTCATCTCTCGTCTTTTTTTTATTATCTTTTGTCCCTTTCCTTTTCTAAATATTGGTTAGTTGTTTATATTGCTACATACGTGATTGAGTTCTTTGTTGGGTTTCCTCATAAAGTGTATACTCTCATATTCTTACATCCAACCATTTTCCTTCCATTCCAACTCTTGATTTACTTACTTCTCTATATTCTTATTCTTTATTTATGCCTCATGAATGTCTACCCCTCCCCCACCGTTGCCGACCCAACTTACTCCTAGACAGTGACAAGGATTTCAACAAACATTTTAATTTACTTAAGAAATAATCCCACAATTCTCTTGTTTCTTTAAAACAGGCATCAAGAAATTTCTCCCTGTTAACTTGCCTCTTATTACGATCATAGTTTATTGGGGATTTCAAGGGTGGTCCAAAGTCGACTATATGACCAACTCCTTTATCGAGGAGAATTTTATGAAGTAAAGCAAGTACAGTACAAAATAAACATTCATGAAATTTGCCATAGAACCTTGATTTTAGTTTTTCAAGTGCATTCTTATTTTATTTGCTCCTTGCATAAATCATTCAATATTTTGTCTACCCACTCATGCAATTTTTTTCTCCCACCATTGGTCAATTTTAGCATTAACCGAGCATCAAATTTGGTCTGTCACATTAGGTAGTCAATCGATATATTTCTTTATTTCAACCATAATTAATTCAATAAGCTTCTCATGCACTTTAGTGAAGAATTGTGCCCTAAATTTTGCGATGGATAGTCAATTTATCATTGCATAATTTTTTAGGTAATTATTGATCTTTCTCTTCCAAAGTTAACATTTATGTGAGCATATTATATAAACTCAAGTCCAAAACTACAAAAAACAAAACCAATATTGTAGTCTAGTGGAAAGTATGTGTTAGTTACCAGTAGAGTGGAACATCAAGTAAACTTAAAGAGTAATATGCATCACATGGATGAGACAAAGGGACACAAAATTATTTAAGAACCAGCAAAATCACACTTGTATTAGATATATTTTTCAACATACAACCCACTAACTATATGGAGTTGAGTACATACATATTTATATCCTCATTGACAATTACAACAATTTAACTATCTCAACTAGATTATCTTAACTGACTTAGTCATCCATCTTAATGGACAAGTTGATCATATTACAATACATTTGTAGTTTATCGAATAAACTGTGTTAGTCAAACGCTAAATTCAAAAATTGGTAATAAATCAAAGGCTAGAGATATAATGCATGCTAGAGATGATATTTTTCTCCAAATATATCTTCAAACCATGGCATTTCCAATGGGAACCATTACCACACAATGTAGCTACATAAAAAAATATTTATTGAAAAATGTAAAAGAGTGTCCTAGGTACCAAACTATCATGGAAATCCTTGGCACTAACAAACAAATATCAAGAAGGTTATAGAGGGTGAAAACCTTTAAATATACTGTTAAGAAATAAAGAATATTAGGAAAATATTTTTAAAATCAATTATATACATTAAACATGTTGACATATCCACCTAAATATAATAGCTTAGCAACAACTATAAATCCTTGGAAAATATTATCTTCTTAGAATACAAGATAAGGGACTTGGATAGTGGCCCTAAAACGTCGATATCAAAAACTGATATCTATGAATCTTCCATCATTTATTAAAAAATCCAATCCCAAAAAAATGAACACTGCAATGTTATTCACATTGTTAAAGGTTATAAAGATAAATGTTCTCTCAAAACATTAAATATCATCCAAGACAAAACACAAGAGCTAATGCCGATTTTATTGCTTATTGTTTGAGAAAATATTATAGATAATCATAAAGAACATAATGATAATATATTTGGAATATATTTCTTCATAGTTGAAATAAAACCATACAAAGGCTCACAAATACTCAAGATTCAAGGGATCTTGATTTACAAATGAATAATACATCCACATAGAAGAAGGTAGAACCCACAAACTATGTGGTGAATCCAATGGCTAGTTCCTTGATTTGGTGTAATACAAATGGCCCTCTGGGCTCTAAGAACTCAACCTCTCCATTGCATAAAACTCCCACCCTACAATACTTTATGCTCTTATTTTTATCCTCATTGAGTTTTAACACCTGTCCCTTCTTTTGTGGAAATATTTTCTAAAGATAGAAAACTATTTTAAATTTTAATTAAAAGAAATATTTTTCGTTATTTCATCTTCTCGGAGTCCACTTTTCTAACTGTCACATTTAAAAAGACTTAACTTTGGTGCTATATACTTTAATATTTTCCTCCTTTCTGCAAGGCATTCAATGCATGATAATTGTGGGTTCCAACATCAATAGCTTATAACTCCAACAATATTCCCCTTTTATAAAATATTTTGAATTGGAATTCACCATTATTTTTTTGCATATGAAGTTTTGTATGACATCCTTCAAAACAAAACTATACCTTCTATACTGAAAAAGGAAGTCCCATACAATTTTTTTAGGGAAAGTCTCTAATTTTTTACCAACCCCACACTATATTATGCAATAAACAAATCTACTATGGATTTTTAACAAATTACATTTCTCCTACAAGGGAATATCTCATGATCACATCTATGATTTGGAACATCATAGGCCATATTTAAATATCAAATCCATTCATTAAAGGTATGCACTTGTATACCTTTGTCATAGACTGTAGAATTAGAACAATAATTTTCTCCTCCTATTGTTCTCAACTTTAATGTTCAACATGGGGTTCATACAAACTTAAGAGGTGGTGTGCATTATATGTGCAAGCCACAATTTTTTATACTTATGATGCAAATAGTGATCCTAACTAATGAATGCTAATATCACCCTACTAGCTCAAGTGAAAGGAAAAAAAATTCATTTTTGGTCACTAAGACTCATTCAAATCTAAATCTACAAAATCAGATCTAAACAAACTCTACTTGCAAGTAAAGAAAAATGACATCACTAAGTTGCAGAAATAAATAAGTTATTGCTACACTATGAGAAAACAAAGATCTAAATTGCAAGAAACAAAAGAATTCATAACTAAACTCAAAAGAATATTTTCCAATTATTCAGTTTCCTCCTATTAAAACATATATGTTGGTTCCATTTATAGACAAAGTATGTATTGAAATGAAGAAAAATGCTCAAAATGAAGCATTCAAGATTATTCTACAGGGACATCAATAGAGCTACAGTAAACTCTTAGAGGAAATTTCATATTGTAAATTAAATATACAACATGATTTTCTAAGATAAAATATGCATCATAGAACCTACATCATTCATGTAAGACTTCGGAAAGCAAAATCATTGCTAATTCTACCTTCCACGGGAACATGAAAACCTACCATACACTAATTTGATTGCAATGAAAGGAAATGAAAAAACAATTTCAACATAAGAAAACATGTAAACGACAAGAAAGAAAGTACACAAAGGTGTCTAGATATACCATGGGTGGGACCTTCCCAAGGTGCTCAAATCCCTTCAAGAAATCACACTAGTTGGATGAATAACATAAATACTTCTTCATTAAATTACTAAAATGAAAGACATGAATTCTTGATTACAAAGCTTGAAATCTACAAATCAAGAGGAATGATTAGATAACTTATAAATTCAAGCCTCAATTTCCACTCATAAAATTTGTGAAGAATACCCTCCTTTGCAAGAGCATTGATTTCCCTCAAATATACATATTCTAAGGCCCTAACTTTTAGTGGTGTCTCCCAGTCATCTAGACGAGATCCTCAAGTTGGTCGGGTTTCCATAAATAAACAAAAGTGACTAAAGGTCGATTTATACTATTGGATGGAATAATATCCCTAAATTATTTCCCTGTCATTGGTTGAAAGCTCTTGAATCATTCAATTGAGTTGCACCAAAAGTCATTCTATCCCAAAGGTGGACTAATAATTCAAGCAACCCTAATGTACACATAATAATCATGCATCTATAATAATGTTTTTTAATGCAAGGTAAAAATAATGTATAATTGATAAAATATCATTAGAGGTGAGTCTATAGAATGTACATTATGTGGGCCCACCATCACACCCCTATCTTGAAGTGTTGCACACCCTTGTGCATTCAATCTCTCTTCTATTTTTCATGACCTTTGTCCTATTACTTCTTAAAAACTTTCCTTGCATACCATGAAAAATATTTTTTTACTTCCCCACGTTGGTAAAATCCAACTGAGTCCACTATATTCCTTCATTATTTGGCTCCTTAGTGTTGGATGGTTTCCCATAAAGATCTAAAAAGAAGTGGTGGGTTAGATATTAACCCTATCCACTTTCTCTAAAGTTTTTGTAGTAGTCTATAGTAGAGAGGCGTCCTAGATATGAAATTGTGCAAGACGATAGATGAGTGGGGTACCCTGATTTGAATACTATGGGGCAAGACTTACCACCTTCCTTAACAAGTTTGTGTGGTTTCCCTCCCCCAAAAACTCTATCATGTCTTCAAATTATAAAATGGTTTCCTCCTATCTATATTCCCATATTAGATCTATCTAAGATCCATCTTAACTCCAGATCTACTAAGCATTGAGTGGGATCAAATATGTTTTCACTCTAAAAGAGGTTTGCACCTCAAGAGATTTGATCCTTTTCGACACTCAGTAGATCTGGAGTTAAGATGGATCTAGTTTGGTTTATATAAAAATATATAAATTAATATTAATATAAAATTTATTAAAATTGAATATATATATTTTAATTAAAAATATTATATTAAAATTAATTTTTAGTTATTATATTTTTATTTAATAATAATAAATTTCAAAAAGCTTTAATAAAAATTAATTTTAATTTTAATTTACAAATATTTAAAAAAAAAGTATCTAGATGTAATAATGAAAGTGAAATTATTGATTATTGATAAAGCAAAACATATAAAAAATGTAAGTAGAACAAATTATTTGGTGGCAAGAATTAGAATAGCGAAAAAAGAAGCCACAATACCTTCTCCATACTTTCCATATATCTTGTGTCTTTGCAATAGAAACCACTAAAGTTGAATGTAGAGGGAAAGTAGAGTCAAAAGCGACCCTATATTCCTCACTTTGAAGAAACTAAGCTTCAAGGTTGTGGCTCCAGCCTCTGCGAAGTTAACACCACTGATGAATTTTGAAGAGTTTCTTTTACTCATATATGGTTCTAAGAACAACATATTAGAAGTTTATGCTTCCAAACAAAATTTTACCAAATGAAAATGAAACTGAATAGGCAATAATATATAAAAATTAATAAGCCTATTTATTTTCAAAATATTTGTACTACTGACCAATCTAATCAAAGATCAATCACCCATTCAAAAGCTTTCATGTTTCTTTGACAAAATATGTTTCATCGTAAAGAATATTGGCAAAAAAAATTTGGTTCAGATTACTTGTTGTCGCTAACTAATTCCCTGTATCAGCTAGAGAATCTCCAAAACATTGTAACACACCCATTTTTTTAACAGCAACATTACTTATCATTGAATGTTGTAGAAACAATATTATCACTAGAAATAACACAATTTTCAGATTGTAAACTTCATTTTGAACAATATTATCTCCAGACATAATACTTAAATGATGGTAACTCAACTGAGATTTGTTGAATTTATTAGTGCTACATGACGGAGGACCTAGAGGTTGGTATTTCAGAGGAAATAAACCCTTAGATTCGTTGAGATTATTGGTGTTAGGTGATGTGGGGTGAGATTGGAGTTTTATGAAAAAACACCAATGGAATTCAAACCTAGTATTTGCACTTGGCTTCTGCCCCAATCAAATCCTTCTCTTTGGAAAGAAAGAAAAGTCATTGGAATTTTATGCCTTTAAATAGGTTACATTAGAGAAGAATATTGTATGAATACCGTGGGAAAAACCATAGGTTAAGAACACCATGGAAAAATCCATGGGCTCTCCAAACCCCGAAACCAACTAATGTTTACCTCACATGACAACATTTATTCCATACTAAGCTTGTTTGTTTATTTGTTTTTTTTTTTTTATGCAATTTGACTGAGTCAAAATGTTTACAGGACAAGACATTACAACATATTTTCCATACTGGGTTGAAGAGAACCTCTTGGCACAACTAGTCCTATCACAGAATATCATAAGCCACTATGATTGTTCCAAGATTAGGGCACTCTACCCTAATCAATAAAGGCATAGGAAAATATTCCTCCAATTTTTTCTTAGCCTCTTTTGCTATCATTACATAGTTCTAAATATTCTTGATCTCATTGACAACTCATCAATGAATCATGATAACACCTCATCAAGATAAGGATTACAACTCATAATAATTTTCTTCTCAAACATTTTGATTATATAGGGACTCAACCTAATTATGGATAGATCACATTTTGATCTCTTCATGCTAGCTTCTATATCACTCCATAGATAATTGGAATAAGGGAAACTATTGAAGAGGTGCTCCACATTTTCATCTTCCCAAAGGCACAAACAATAACAGGAGGGGTCCATATGCTTGCATTTCTAAATGTTGACCCAGGTTAAGGTTTTCCCTTAAACTAAGAGCCATAGGAAGATGGAAACTTTTGACCATAGGTTTCTCTACCATATGTAGCTCTAAATGGAATGCTTTGGAAATTCTTTGAAACTATCCTCCAGGATATATGCCTCATGGATGGAAAAGGAATCACTTGGTTTGTAACTCTATTGTAGTTTATTAACTAAGTTGGATATCTGGATGAATCTTTGTTGAAGCACCCACCAAAATTTTAACCAAGTCTTCTTCATAGGCTTGGGGTTCCATTCCCTTGAAATTAACCATTCCCTCCATGTTTTATTCGAGTTAAAGACATCCCAATAGTCTTTGAATTTTTGAAGGCCCTGAGAATTCATGTGGAGGTGTAGATCCCTTAAGTCGTTTTGGTCTTGGAATTTTGGGAATTGTTTCCATGAGTCCTCCCAAAATATGGTTTCTTGCTCATAATGGATTTCCCAGAAGTAGTGTAGTTGTATCAAATGCATTTATTTTTTCTAGATTCCAAATGGAGGAGACTGCTTGGTAGAAGGGAATACTTATGAGCTATCCAATAGGAATTTTCTTTGCATATTTTATCATGCCTTTGCATTTCCAAAGGTATTTACCTCCTTGGAGCCGATGCCACTATATATTGGATCTCAAAACTCTATCTAAAGTTGAAGGATCTCTTAGCCCCAAACCTTCCTTTATTTTAGGTTTGTATATCTTATCCCAAGCTACCAAAGGTCGTAGTTTTCCAATTTTACTCCTCCCACATGAAATACCATTGCAAGATCTTGAATGAGTTAAGGACAGATAAGGGAGCCATCAGAGAAAAGCATAAATATATGGTCAAATATTGTAAAACTGACTTGAGGAGGACTAGTCTTCCTACCAAGTTTAGTGATCAAAAGGTATATCTGGTTAAATTATTATTGAATTTGCTAATTAGATCCTCCCATAAATAGAGCTTTAGGGAACTATCAACAAGCGGTGCATTTATTTATTTGGAAATCAAATGCTTTTGAAATATGTTTTTGCATAGCCAAAGGCATATTAAAGAAAAATGAATATCAAATTTAGCTTTTTTATTTCCATACCTAAGGCAAGAGAGCAGTGCTGCAGAATTTGAGAAAATACTTTGGCTTCTTGAATAGTTGGAATGCCCATACCCAAGATATCATCCATAAAATCTTAGTGTGATAAAGAGAGATCATCACCAAATAGATGCGGTCCTTTGATTTTTTTTCTCCTCAATTGTCAATTTGAATGCCTGGCTGAGACCCTCCACTGCTATAATAAAGAGAAAAGGTGACGTCATATCCCCTTGTCAGATACCATGAGAGGTTGAAAAGAGTGTAGTAGGTGATTCATGTATAAAAATAGAGAATAAAGCTAAATAAATAAGGCTCTTGATCAAATAGATCCAATTAAGGTTGAAGCCAAAGGTGAGGAGAATTTTGAAGAGATATATCCATTTGATTTTATCAAACACCTTAGAGAGATCAACTTTTAGAAGCAAGCCATATTTCTTTAAGGATTTTAAAGATTCAATGGCTTCATGTGCAATCATTTTACCATCCAAAATTTGACACCCCTCCACATAACAAGTTTGTTTCCTTGAAATGTCCTATGGAAGGATGGGTTTGAAGTGACTGGCTATTATTTTGGTGATCACTTTGTAGATTACATTACACAAAGAAATGGGACAAAAGTCACTATGGTCCGTGATGTTGACATTGTTTTCATTGATGGAAAAGCAGTAACAACAAGCATGTATGTTTGTGACCAAGGCTGAGAAGAAACAAAAGAGCAACAAATATGTGATGGAAAAAGAGCAGCAAAAGATGAGATGCAAAAAGAGTAACAAATGAAAAAGACCAACAAAGGCAGAGGAGAAACAAAGGAACAATAGGAGTAGCAAGGTATGTTGCAATGATGTGACAACAAGAGGTTATGTTGCATGTTGTTAATGCTTTCTGAGAATGCAATACAAACATGTGATGCGAAGGGTGATGGAAAAGGAACAACAAGAGCAACAAGGCATGCCTATTATGTTTTGATGGCTTGGGTATGTTTGTTGAAGAGGTGCATATATGTTGTGATGATGATTGATGCTTGCATATGTTTAAGTATATTTCTTGAGGAGATGGTAGAAGAGATTGATGTTTGACAATATATGATTGATCTTTGAGGATATTGTTGTGATGCTAGGCAAAAGCAAAGGCAAGACTCCATGACAACAAAGGAAAGACTCCATGAAAGATAAGGAAAGATTCAAGATTGCTAAGGAAATGACATGAAGAAGTAGTGATACAAGATGTTGTAGAACAAATGTATGGCCTTGGAGAGTGATGCATTAATTTCATATGTTGTGTGCATATTGCTTGCATTGGAGAGTGAATGGTTTATGTGTGTTATGATGATATAATGTATTACTTGCTTGCACATGTTGGCATTATGTTGGTGTATTTAATCATTATAGGTGGTTGAACATAATATTTAAGCTCTTATTTGTTTTTTAATATTCAAAATATGAAGAGGTGTGAAACAAATTTGTGGAATGCAAATAGGAAAACTTGTTCACTTCATATTCAAGTTTGCAATAGCAAAAACCATAAAATATTTCTTATACAAATGTGTGAGGTTGTAAGGCTATGAAGTTAGAGATTTTGGTGAATGTATGAGTTGATTTAAGTTGTTTATTACCTAGCACATATGGAGTAAATGTGAAGCTGATTTGAGGAGAATAAGAAGTAGATTCAAAGATGAAGGTATGCATATTTATAGATTAGGTAACCAACACATTGTTTTCTTTATGTATCAGGATATTATATTCACCTTTCAAGTTGCAACTTGATAAATAACAGGTTGGAACCTGTTGAGGTAGGAGCCTCATCTGGGTTAGAGCTACCTTGCATGTTGTAGATTGAAAAAAACTTTAGGTAGTAGGCTCATGTAGGTTGGAACCTACATAAAATCAAATGTAATAAGGGATTAGGAGTTTTCTTTTGCATCACAACAATGACAAACCATGTTTTTATCCCTTTATGGGTTTCCACTGATATTTGGTGTCCATATGTGTTGATGTTATGTGCTTATGTGGTGTTTTGGATTACTTATTACTTTTATTTTATGTATTCAATCTGTTGATCATTATGTGTTAAGCTTCTCATTTAATGTTTCAGTCAATCAGTCAAAATAAAATAATTTTAATCTCCATGAATGTACTAAACTGATTCACAAACCCCTCTCAATTTAGTTAAGTTATCATTAATTGGTATCAAAGTTAATTTCCTTCGGTGTAAGCCTAACAACTTGGACGTAGAATTGGTTAAATCATGGACTATCAAATTTCTTTTGTGTTAAGTGAAACAAACTTTAATGAATGGAGAGATAAGGCAAAACCTGAACTCGTAGCTTATGGACCTAGTGTATGGAAGCTATCATGTGATGGTTAATGTAAAGACTCCCCCTCTATACAAGAACATCAATGGAATTCTCAAGAAAAATGTGCAATCAATATCAACCTACATAATAAAGGTCTTGATAATATCTACAAAATTAATCTATGAAGGGTTACAACTCATGCATTAAGGAGACATTAGTAGTTGCATTGTTGAAAAGGAGAAGAAAAAGAGAAAAAATAAAAGTTCTATAAAAAAGAAAATGTTCAATCAAATGAGACTTGTTATGCACCAGATTCTCGTGAAGAAAAGATAGCTTGAGAACAAGCTAAGCTTGACTTGGCCTTATTTGAAACAAAAATATTGAAGAAAGAAAGCATAGACTATAAGAAACTATTGTAGATATGTGATGAAAGAGAACATAAATTCAAGGAGGAAATTATTAGCCTAAGGAAACATATTGAAGAAGAAAAAATATAGAAGAGGTAATGAGTAGACAACTGAAGGAGAAAGAAGAATAATGTAAAAGGTTGTAAGTTGAGACTAATTCAGATAGAAGTGAGTTAGAAGAAAAAAATTGATTGTGTAAACAACTATAAGAGGAGAATGTCTTCATGAATAAATTAGAAAAGTGAAGTCGATCAAAGGAAACCTTAAAGGATAATGAAGCATCCCTAAAAATAATTATAGAAGAAGAAGCCAATGGCAACATGATTTGTAAAGAAGCAATAAAAAACAAGCAACAAAGTCAAGAGCCAAAGAATGAGATGAAGAAATGATCATTTGCAAAAACTATATTTACTCCTAGAGATGAATTGAGCAAATTGAAAAGATCTCAAAGAAGATTCTCTGCTCCTATGAAATATATCGTTTTTTTCTTACTATGGGCCTAGACATGTAGCAAAAAAATGTAAGAACAAGCAAACCAAGACTAACCTGCAGAACATGCAACAAACAAGAAGGCTCACTCAAGCAAGAAAATAAATAAGACAACCATTCACCAAGTAAAAAAATCATTTTTATGGTTATTGTTATTTGTGCAATGGATTTGGACATAAAGCTACTGAATGCAAAATGTATGTAAAGAAAAGTAGAAATGACTCAAGAAGATACAAGCCTTTTCAAACTTTTCTTGGTCATATAAGGTTCCATTTATGCAGCAACCTTAGAGACAAAGACAAATATTGTAAGTTTCCATATAGTCTAGAGAACTCTAGACAAAAGATGGAAGCTACTGCAAGTAGACCAAACACTGAGTTAAAAGAAAATGCAGACAATAGAAGGCAATATACTAAAGTGTGGAACAGAAAGAAAAAATAGTAGCCTGTGACTTCAATCATTTGAAGTCAACTTGGTCTCATTGGGAGCTCTTCATGGAAGAAATGAAGAACTTGTTGTAACTCAGAGAATCATTGTTTCAGGGGGAGAGCAGACTCAAGAATGCATTGGAAGAAATGACAAATATGAGGAGACTAAACACATGAAGTATGACAAAGGCTTTTTCTATATAAATGAATTTGACAAGATATCAGATAATGCTCGTAGTATGTAGTTTAAGAACTTGAAGACCTAAGAGTGGACAATTGGATGTATGAATACTAACTTCTTATATCTACAATGAAAGAAAAATAAAGTGTGATTATTAATTTTTATAAAGAAATGTCTAATTAAATGAATCCCATACTTGCATTCCTGACTTAAAATCAGTTTTGGAAACATAAGGCTAGTTATTTTGCATAGAGAAATAATACAAGAATTTGTGTATAGCCAAACTATGAAAAGAAAATGCATACAACAGAGACAAATATTATGGTTCTATAGTAAGTTTCTACAACATAATCAAACAAATAAACAAAAATTAATTAATTAATTAAAATTAGAAGAAAATCATGGTCACTAGTGCTCATCTCAAGGATGCCATCACTCATTTATTGGAATTCGCACCATATAGGGAGAATCAATACTTAAGGATCGTAAGATCGTTAGCCATGGGTTTTGCATAAAGGGTGAGAAATAAAATTTTAAGGGAAGTAGTGCCTAACAATGAGATCATGCAATATTACACCATGCAAGTGATGAATTTTTCTTCAAATGTAATAGAAGATATTGTTAGAAATTTCTTCTCCCACTATGGAACGGTCGAAAGCGTTGAATTGGAGACAACTAGAGAGGAAACTCGTGTTGTTTCTGGAACTTTATACTAGCCCTATGTTGTGTAAATAGATGTTATATTGAGTGGATCAACCATAATAGATCAAAGAGTGTGTATAGTCAATTAGCATAGCAATGATCTATCTTTTGACATTTGGAATAGTCCATCATTGAGGCTTGAACATGAGTTTGAAGACTATGAGACTAGTTATTTTGTGAGGACTCCTGGTGGTGCAGTTACCAAGGCTCATGAACTTGGAGGTAGCTACTTCAATTCTATCTGAAGGGTATGTTTTGGGAAAAGATGCATTGAGCAAGGAAAAAATATTTTGACGACACTCGTCTTGTCTCGACGAGTGTTGCTAAGGTGGTATCTTTAAGAAAGAGAATTGGTATAGATGATAAAATTAGTACTAGTGCATAAGTTGTTAGAGCCATTGAAAAAAATTATCATGTCTTAGAGAGCACCAACTCAATGTTAGTAGTAGACCATCAAACCATGAGCAATTCAGGAACAAGAATTGTAAATAGTAGGAATAGAGGTAAAAGTTCCAATTGGTGTATGAGAACATGTAGAGGTTGCATAAGGAGGTGTTAGTGGAAGTGTAACTAGAATGGGTCATTAGGATGGAATGTTAGTGCAATATATAAAATTACAATATAGTTTGGCAACTGTAGTCATAGTGGCAGAATTGTTGAGCATCACCTATAAAACTTAGCAAGCATGGCAGTATGTGTTACACAATTTGAAGGCAATTGGAATGTTAACACACAAAAATTAATGCAAGTGGTGCCAAAAGTCGTGACTAATAGATAATGGAACACATACATTATTTACTAAATTTTGGTTGCAAATGTAGTTATTACCTCACTTTGAAATTAATGTCAGCTGACAAGGAATGACGGAAATCATTACAAATTGGAAAGTGTACAACATTGTTCAACGTTAAATATGTTCCAATGAAAACCATATTGACAACATGGTATTGGTGATAATTGTATTAAATTATTTCATCTTTCACGATGTAATTAGTATTAACATATTGTGGCGGTAGTTTAATGCATTTATATATGTGTTGATTACCATATGCATTGATTCACTACATTTGGAGTGATGTTGTTGTCATATGGAAATGTTACCTAATATAAAATGCCAAGGGATCAAAGACCTAGAGATGCCAGTGATGTTTATACTTATGATTGGGAATAATTAGAAGTTTTGATAAAATGAAATGTTACATGAATGTGGAACGTTGTTTAGACTATCAAGTAGATATTCAATGGTTGTAGCAATGTTATGATGGTGGCACTATATGTCATGCATTAACGAAGGCTGGGAAGCTAAATTGGAATGTTACATTTTTTGCAGTGGATCTGAGCAAATACAAGATTCTTTCATTACATACTATAAGGAGACTTGAGCTAAATTGAGGACTTGTGTTATAGTGGAACATTACTTGTGAGTATACTATGAACTTGTTAGCACAATAGATCTGAGGTCTACCTAAATTATGAGTCTATACTAGTCCTAGATTGCTAGAACAATGTCAGAAGGATGTTATAGCTAGAGGGAACCATAATGGCTCTAGGCTGATTGAAAATGTTCAAATCCTAACCAGTGCTAATGGATATTGAAAGGTGTTAACATAATGGAATGATATGCTACTCCCAGCCTTTAACATCTCACCATTATTGACCAATCAAGTCATTGTATTTGAAGTGCTTGAATATTTTAGGGTTTTTCATTGGCACACAGTTGAACCAATAGTACCTGAGATGGATGCTTGATATGCGGCAACCTATTGCACAATGTTCACAAACCCTACCCCAAATTGAAACTCTATGCCTGTCATGATGCTTACATTATATGATTTGGGCTCTTTTTCCAAACATAGCTTTTGTTTTATGTGTTATATCCTTGTTTAGCATAATAAGATATTGCGTAAATGTTTTGGGTATTAAAATTTTGTGTGAATTTGGAGATTAAAGTTATCCGTGTATTAGAGGTTGTGAGTTTTTGTTTTAGGTTTTGGAAGGTGTTGATCACGGGATCAGAAAGACACCCAGTGACATAGTTTGAAAGTTTCCTTACAAAACGCATGGGCCAACCTAAAGATCAGTTGATTGACTATCTACTACTAGTGAAGAAGACCATGTTTTGAATACAATGTGATGCAGGAGTATCCTGATCAAATGCCATTGTTTATTTGGTTGATTTATGGGGTGATGTTTTTCTTAATTATTTTATAAATTATGTACATTTTAAGAGAAAAATTTGAGTGTGTGGTTTATTGTAAATGTTCTCTTATAATTAAGAATATGAGAGGAGTTGGTTTGTATAGATATGTTAGGTATTATGAGCTCCTTGAATAGAAATTAGTTGAGTCAAAAGAGGGATAAGATATTTTAGGGATTTAGTTGAGTGATATATGGAGGAAATCATGGATTTAGAATAATCCATAACTATGTAATTAATTTTATAAATGTAAGCATGTGTATAAGGATAGGATAGAGAGGATAGGGAGAATTAGTGAGAGAGTTAGCAGACAAAAGGGTTGGATTGTGAGCCTATGGGCATTGAAACAAGAAAGGGCCACTGATACAAACCATGTAAAGGCAGATCAGGCCAAAGCTAGACTGTAAAACAAGTTTTTATTTGTATCTATACATTTGTTTAATGAATAAGGAAATTGAATTCATTGTGACTGTGTGTGTCATTCCTTTTATGTGCTGAGTGATTCGTAATTGTGAATTTATGGTTTCTGTGTGATAAACCATGATGAATGAATTCAAATTGAATTTCTGAATGTCTTTCTGAGTGAAAAAGGACTTACCATATGGGTAGAATCCATGTGATTCCAGTTTGGATTTAATAGATGTATGAATAGGTCAAGTAAAGAATGAATTACGAAATCTGGAAGAAGGGAAATAATAAAGAGAGTATTATGTACCAGTTCGAAGTGGTATTAAAGAAATAGAGGTATAGTTGCAAGGAAGAGTAAAGAAATTAGAGAATTCTAGGCAGACTATTTCTAAGCGGAGAAAGGAGTTGGCAGAGTTGAACTTGGTATCAAGTCGATTTGGAGGTGAGAAGGAAATTTAATGGAAGCACCAAGTTTGGTGGAAAAGTGAAACAAGCCAAAGTGAAATGCATAACTACGGAAGTTAGGAGTCTACGGGTGTCTTGATTTTGGTTGAAGCACCACACTAAATCATAGTCATTGATCTCACTAGTCAACGCTTATGTCACAGTCAACGATGGGAATTAGCCCTGTTTTTAACCCATGTGTTAGTTGAAGGGTCGTAAAATGTTCGATCACTGCTAATGCTGACCGTTGGATTAATATCACATTGCATCATTCATGAGTGAATGAACCTTGGCCTAGAGAAATTGTGATATGCGATGTGCGATGATCGGGTGACTATCAACCATCAGATTGAATGGTAAGATCAACGACGTAGAGCGAAGCGCTTGTGCAAAAAGGGAAAGTCAATGTGGGAAGTCAACGTGGGACCGATTGTTGTTCAAATACCAACTGATGTTCAGTTGATGTTCAGTTGTTGTTCAATTGTTGTTCAGTTGTTGTTCAGTTGATGTTCGATTGCTATTCAAATACTAGCTGTTGTTCAATTGTTGTTCAGTTGTTTTTCAATTACTATTCAGTTGTTGTTCAATTGTGATTTCTATTCAATTCTTGATTGTTGTTCAATTGCGATTTGAGATCCGGTCTTATGTGCATTCAGGTGGGATCAGCGTTCGTTGGCGGATTATGTGTAGAAATGTTGTTTGGTGATTGGTCGGGTTTTGGATAAAATCCAACAATGTAAACGCTTCTGATTGGTATAGGTGGGCCATAACCCATAGGGTTACGTAAGGTTATTATGAAAATCAGGGAAATTGCCATTAGGGCTTTTTCCTGCATCATTTTTGTTATCAGAGCAGGGAAAGGTTTCCTGCGAGTAGAAAGGAGATTTTGTGTGTGAAAGAAGGATGTTCTTACTTATGAAGATTTATGATTACAAAGGTATGAAAGTTCGCAGCAGTTGAATGAATGGCAAAGTTTGGCATAAGACTACAACAGTAAGACTGTAGGAAGAACTTTTGGAAGTTCTTAGAGATTGTAACAGAACCTCATTCCAGCTGAGGCTTGGAATAGACAGGGACAGAGGAGTCCTTAAGAGAAGTGAATGTAGCAACCAGAGAGAGAGCAAGATTTCTTAGTGCAAGTTCTAAGGAGAAGAGGACTTGGAAACCAGGTAGATAAGAAATTTGGTGAGAAGATCAACTCAGAAGGAAGTTGATTGGTTGGAGGTGTAGAAGCTCACATGGAAGAAAAGATGGCTATGGAAAGTCATATGGAAGGTTTATAAGAAGGCTACAAGATGAAGGAAAAGGGTGCTAAAACAATCCACAGGAAATAGATGCGTCAAGCAGAGTTTGAAAAGGAGATGGCTAAGATAAGAGAAGAACTTGATGTGTTAAGAATGCTGCTAGAGGAAAACCAAAGACTAGGTTGGGTATTAAAGAAGAAGCCAGTGAAGTGGCAAAAGTTATAGAGAAGGCTATGACAGAGACAAGTGAAGCAGTTGATGGAAAACCTCATAGAAGCAGAGTCAGAAATGGAAGTTTCCATTTATGAACCAGAACAAGGTGAAATTTTGGGTGAAGAGGATAATGAGAGATCAACTAAATATCTCATGGACTATTGGAATAGTTTAGAACAATTCGAAGATATGTTGACAAGGGAAGCAGATGAGGCTACGAAGCCTTGTGTTTTTAAATCTCATAGTTTGCGTGTGTTTGCAAGACGTGTAGAAGATGATGGACAGTCTGGTGAAATTTTCACAAAGATGAATAAAGCTCTTGAAGTGAAGTATGATGGAGGATGCCTTTTGGAGGAGGAAGGTGTTGATTTATTGTAGCAGAAAGAATTCATAGATGAATTTATGTTTGGTGTAAGACAGTCAATTGAAGTTGTTATGGACTAGAAGCATAATGAAAATGCTATAGTGGTATTCCAAGGAGGTAAACAAATGAATTTGTTTAATGAAATTGATGAAAGAATTTTGCAATGTGATGGTACAGAAAATAAGATAACTCAGGAGGATTTCCAGAAAAAGAATGAAGCTGAGAATGAAGATTTTCATGAAATGCTAGAAAGATTTCACATGGAAATAGAGTTCTTGGAAAGAGTGCTCAAGGAATCTGAAGGAGAAACGAAGCTTTTAGAACCTGATAAAGAAGAGATTGCAGTTACGATGCATGATAAGGATGAAATGTCTCTAACATTTATAGAATTAAGTGAATATTTTGACTCTTCAATTAATAATGTGGCTATAGGTACGGAAAACAACATTAATAAATATGATGCTGAAATCAAACAATTTGAGGAGAGATTATTTGAAGATGAGATGAAAGATTAGAAGCAGCAAGAAAGTTATGTCGTTAGAGACATGAAGGAAACAGAAGTAGTAATCCAGTAGGATAAAGATGGAAGAAACCAACAATTTAAAAGAGATGATCAGTAACATGAGAGTAAATTTGAGGAAGGCAGTAGATTGTGAGAGTATAACAATTGGCAGCTGAATGAAGAGCGTGAGATTAGTCTGGTAGTAATGAGAGCAAAAGTAGATATATTAACAGAGTGGCTACAAAGAAAGACAAATGAAGACCGAAGATACAGATGGAGAATGAAGAAACGGGTCAAGTGGAAGCTATTGCAACAGAAGTGGAACGACAAGCTAATAAATGAGTTTAGAGAACTTGAACAAATTCATATTGATTTGTTAGAGAAGGAGAGAATCAAGGGAATGGAGTCACAACAAAGAGGATCTATTGAAATCCAAAAGGTCTATGGTGGAAGATTGGTGCTTAAAGCATCAAAAGAGGGTGAAAGGTATTGTATTTTTAAAACTAATAATCTGTTGATGAATGCAGGTACAATATCAGATGAGAAATTTGTTACTATAGGGACAGTCAATGACTATAGCTGTGATCAAGAAGAAGTTCTTGATTATTCTTCATTACAGAAAGTTGAGTGTCAAGTAAAATTGGAGAAGGAAGCAGCACACAAAGAGCTAGAGGCCGAAGAAGATAAGACCAGAGAAATTGCAACGGAAGGATGAGAAGACACTACAGAGAACATCAATCATATTGATGTAATTGACAAAGAGGAATTACTCCGAGGAATTAGCAGAAGTAGTTGTTGTAAAAACTGATGGAATCAAGTTGACAAAGTGAGTGATGCTAGTGATGGTGAGCTTTTAGATTTGGCTCTTATTAATTTCAATACTACCAAGTTAGCTGATAAAACTATAAGTGTTGATGTAGAGCCAGTTCGAAACCCATTCAAAATTTAGAGACCAGGGAGGTGGGTATTCGAGGTTCCACTTGCGGTTCACAAGTCTATATTTCCAGAGGGAAAGATGGTGTGGTATGGAAAGTCAAGAATCATGTTCAATAATTCTCTGAAAATACTAGTCTGGGAATTCTATGCAAAATTACAGAATGGAGTTGATACTTTAAAGGACTGGTGGCAAAACAGAGTTTGGAATCCTAGAGGTAGCAAGTCATTGAGACTTGTGGTTGTTGCATTATTACAAAAAAGTGACAGACCTCATAGACAGGAGTCTAAATTATGTACATTTTAAGAGAAAAATATGAGTGTGTGGTTTATTGTAAATGTTCTCTTATAATTGAGAATATGAGAACAGTTGGGTTGTATAGATATGTTAGGGATTATGAGCTCCTTGAATAGAAATTATTTGATTCAAAAGAGAGATAAGATATTTTAGGGATTTAGTTGAGTGATCTATGGAGGAAATCGTGGATTTAGAATAATCCATAACTATGTAATTAATTTTATAAATGTAAGCCTACATATAACGATATGGTAGAGAAGATAGGGAGAATTAGTGAGAGAGTTAGCAGATAGGAGGGTTGGATTGTGAGCCTATGGGCATTGAAATGAGAAAGGGCCATTGATACAGACCATGTAAAGGCAGATCAGGCCAAAGCTAGATTGTAAAACAGGTTTTTATTTGTATCTATAAATTTGTTTAATGAATGAGGAAATTGAATTTATTATGACTGTGTGTGTCATTCCTTTTATGTGCTTAGTGATCCATAATTGTGAATTTACGATTTTTGCGTGATAAACCATGATGAATGAATTCAAGTTGCGTTTCTGAAAGTCTTTCTGAGTGACAAAAGACTTACCATCTCGGTAGAATCCATGTGATTCTAGTTTGAATTTAATAGATGTATGTACAGGTCAAGTAAAGAACGAATATGAAATCTAGAAGAAGGGAAATAATACAGAGAGTATTATGTATTCCAGTTCGAAGTGGTGTTAAAGAAACAGAGGTATAGTTGCAAGGAAGAGTAAAGAAATTAGAGAATTCTCGGCACACTATTTCTAAGCAGAGAAAGGAGTTGGAAGAGTTGAACTGGGTATCAAGTCGATTTGGAGGTGAGAAGGAAATTTAATGGAAGCACCAAGTTTGGTGGAAAAGTGAAACAAGCCAAAGTGAAATGCATAACTGCAGAGGTTAGGAGTCTACGGGTGTCTTGATTGTGGTTGAAGCACCACACTAAATCATAGTCGTCGATCTGACTAGTCAAAGCTTATGTCACAATCAACGACAAGGATTAGGCCTGTTTTTAACCCATGTGTTAGTTGAAGGGCTGCAGAGCATTGGATCACTACTGATGCTGACCGTTGATTAATATCACATCGCATCATTCATGAGTGAATGAACCCTGGCCGAGAGAAATTATGATATGTGATGTGCAATGATCAGGAGACTATCGACCATTGGATTGAATGGTAGGATCAACGGTGTAAAGTGAAGCACCTGTGCAAAAATGGAAAGTCAACGTGGGACTGATTGCTGTTCAAATACCAATTGCTGTTCAGTTGCTATTCGATTTCTGTTCAAATACCAGTTGTTGTTTAGTTGTTCAATTTTTGTTCAGTTGTTGTTCAGTTGCTATTCAATTGTGATTGTTGTTCAATTCTTGATTGCTATTCAATTGTGATTGTTGTTCAATTGTGATTTATGTTCAATTCCCGATTGTTGTTCAATTGCGATTTGAGGTCCAGTCTTGTGTGCATTCAGGTGGGATTGGCGTTCGTTGGCGGATTATGTGTAGAAATGTTGTTTGGTGATTGTTCAGGTTTTGGATAAAATCCACCAATGTAAACACTTCTGATTGGTATAGGTCGACCATAACCTATAAGGTTACGTAAGGTTATTATGAAAAGCAGGGAAATTGCCTTTAGGGGTTTTTCCTGCGTCACAATGAGAGAAAAATCGAGGACTATCTAGGTGGAAACTCAAAAATTATCTTAGTGAATGTATAGAAGTACAATTTGATTTCTCCCAATACCCAAATTTGTACATGATCAAATTTTTTGTGATTTGTAGTCAGTGCAATTACTTCTAGTTTTGGCATGTGGTGAGATCGTTGGCATGGTAATTTGTTGCCAACATAATTGGAAGAAGCGCATGAAAATGGCATGTTATATGATTGTATTTATGATATGTTATATGGGAATTGGTGTGGTTATATGGTTATATTTACGGTGCATGGTGTTGATTTTATATAATCATCTAAGGTATAAATGTCATTGATATTATAACACAACGCATTACACAAACAATACTGCAATAGTGGCATTAATAAATGGAGGGCAACGTTAAGGAATATTGGACTTTAACATATTCAATTGGTGTTTTCACATATTCAAGTCATGGGAATCTTGGCACATATTATTTGAGAGAGAGTTGGCATGATATCAATGCAGATATTCAATTGGCACATATGGCAACATTATCGTATTATGGCTGTTGGCACATTATTATCATATTATGAAGCATTGATATATATGATTTTATGAATTATGGCTATCATATATGCAACGTTATCATATAATTATAGGTATTGGCACATTGTGTTGGAAATTGCGTTGGCACATAACAACTTTATTAAATACATAGCAACTTTATTAACTATGCCAACAATGTATATTACTGTATATTACTGTTGCATAGCAACTTTATTAACTATGCCAACAATGTTATTATGGCCAGAGGAGCAGAGCTATACGTTCTTCCAACAATGTTATTATGATATCAGAGGAGCAATGATTATTATGGAATCAGAGGAGCAACATTTAGCTTACAACAATGTTGGTAAAATGTTGTAGTACGTTGCGTTATACGGTTAGTGCCTTTGTATTGAATTGAATTCCAACAACATTACAATGAAATGCATTGAACTAGGTTGCAACCACATATGCAAATGTCTCTAGTTTTAATGCCTTCATATAAATGGCTTTTTAATGCCAATGAGTTCATATATTTTCTCATTCAACAATGTGCAATGTGTTTCCAATGCACTAACGCATTCAACAATGCAATGCTTTCATATATTTTATGAATTAGAGTTTTGTGCCTGAACATGCCTTTCATCATACTTTTCATAATTCGGAGAAACAAGAGGAATTATTTATGTAGCATTCACAAGAGGGATTGTACAAAAGCAACGTTTACAGGAGCAACATTTACAAGCTTCATGCCTTTCATCATACTTTTCATAATTTGGAGAAACAAGAGGAATTATTTATGTAGCATTTACAAGAGGGATTGTACAAAAGCAACGTTTACAGGAGCAACATTTACAAGAGGAATTGCACAAGAGAAACATTAAATATTGTGAATACATTCAAGCGAGGGTTGATACATTATTTATGCCACATTTACGAGAGGAATTACACAAGAGCAATGTTTACAAGAGGAAATGCACAAGAGCAATGTTTACAAGAGGAATTGCACAAGAACAACGTTGAATATTGTGAATACATTCAAGCCAACGTTGATACATCATTTGTGTAGTGTGTGTATTTACGTAGACTTGATATATTATGGAGAGCCACCTTGATTTATTTATGCAATGTATATTTATGCAACATTGACACAATATGGAGAAAAGCAATTTTAATCGAATTTCCCAACGTTTTTAATGGGGAGAAACATTTTTAATTGAAATGTCCAAGTGTGCTTTTATGAATTAGGGTTTTGTGCCCTAACATGGTTATTCCCTAAGGTTTTAACTGTGAAACCTCTATTATGGAGCAAATTTAACTATGGAGCAGCATTGATAACATCTATGACCATTTTGATGTAGCTTCATACATTAGAATTATGACAGAGCACATGTTTGGAATGATGACAATGGTCATGGGGAATTTGTATGTAGTACCTTAAGATGAAGATGTTGCCAATTGGTTTCTCTAAATTAATGCTTCTTAACAAATTTGCATAAGTGAATCCATTACTGAGAGTACAATCAAATGCCATGGTGATTGGAGGATTAATTATTCTGTGCAGTTGGTTTATTTCTTTGTAGATTTGTCCAATATTGCCTTTGGATGGATTGTTTATTTTGTTTGCAGCATGTGATTTCTTTACTGCATCTATCCATATATTTTATTGGAGATCACCTCAAAATTATGTTATGATTGTTGAACTATGAAAAAAATTGAACTTGAGTGACTTATGTTTTTCAAGGTACCATCATGGGCACCTGTATGAGCGCCATTGTGGGCAATTTTAACCCCCTTGCCATTGATGCCAAGGGGGGAGATAAGTAGAGGTTAGGAGCAACAAGGAGAAATATTTCTCAAGAAAAAACGGGGGGGACTAATGTGTTGCCACCAATGTCAAAGGAGAAAAAATAAGCATGTATGTTTGTGATCAAGGAAAAGAAGCAACAAAAAAGAAGCAAAGATGTGGTGGCAAAATAGCAGCAAAAATGAGATGGCAAAGGAAAAAGAGCATTAAAAGAGAATTAAAGGCAAAGGAGCAACAAAGGAACAATAGGAGAAGCAAGGTATGTTGCAGTGATGTTTAACAACAGGAGGTTATGTTACATGTTGTTGATGCTTGCTAAGAATGCAATACAAACATGTGATGCAAAGGGTAATGACCAAGAACAACAAGAGCAACAAGGCATGTCTATTATGTTTTGATGGTTTGGGTATGTTTGTTGAAGAGGTGCACATATGTTGTGTTGATGATTGATGCTTGCATATGTTTGAGGAGATTGCTTGAGGATATGGAAGAAGATATTGACGTTTGACAACATATGATTGATGTTCGAGGAGATTGTTGTGATGCTATAAAAAATAAAAGGAAAGACTCCATGACAACAAAGGAAAGACTTCATGAGAGACGAGGCAAGACTCAAGGCTAGTGAGACAATGACAAGAAGAAGTAGTGATACAAGATGTTGCAGAAAATATGTATGGCCCTAGAGAGTGATGTATTACTTTCATATGTTGTGTACATATTGCCTGCATTGGAGAGTGAATGTTTTATATGTGTTATGGTGTTATAATGTATTACTTGCTTGCATATGTTGGAATTATGTTGGTGTATTTAATCATTATAGGTGGCTAAAAATAATATTTGATCTCTTAATTGTGTTTTAATATTCAAAATATGAAGAGGTGTGAAATGAATTGGTGGAATGTAAAGAGGCAAAATGGTTCACTTCATATTCAAGTTTGGAATACCAACAACCATAAAATCTTGCTTATAAAAATGTGTGAGTTTGCAAGGCTAAGCAATTAGAGTTTTTGGTGAATGTATGACCAAATTTGAGTTGTTTATTACTTAGCACATATGGAGCAAATGTGAATTAGATTTGAGGAGAAGAAGAAGTAAAGTCAAAGATGAGGATATGCAGATTTATAGACTAGGTAACCAACACATTGTTTTCTTTATGTATTAGGGGATTGTAATGTCCTTTCAAGTTGCAGCTTGATAAAAATAGGTTGGAGCCTATTGAGGTAGGAGCCTCCTGTGGGTTGTATCCTACAGAAAACTTATGGGAGTTGGATCTTCCTTGCATGTTGTATGTTGTAGAAAAAATGAGGTAGTAGCCTCCTGTAGGATGGAGCCTATAAAAAATTAGATGTAATAAGGGAATAGGAGATTTACTTTGCATCAAAAACAATAACGAATTTGGTTTTCTCCCTATTGACAGTGTTGGAACCGCCAACATGTCAGGGGATCTCCACAATAAGAAGTCCCAACTAGACCTCAGACTATTTGGTATAGGAGTCCCAGCAGTGGGTCGTATGGTATCGCCTTGACCGCGATTGTTACACAGTAATTTGTCACCATTGGTCACCGTCCCTGTTACCCCTGTTTTCATACATTGGAGGATACATTCCGGGACCTGTGAGCAGTGACATAGCCTAAAAACACTTGCATTATGTTCCCCTGAGTATGTACTTCATGTTCCCTGAAGACACCTTCTGCAAATTATCCCTGAAAAGTGCCCTTTTCCCATTGGCGCAGGTACATAGTGTCTTATCCGTGCCAATCACTGAGATCCTCAAAAAGGGGCGCGCCCATTGGCGCTCTGTC
>APFE031408501.1:61161-86066 GCA_000404065.3 Pinus taeda
AAGTGCTCAGAGGACCTTTTCCTTTAAGGAGTCTGAAAAGGAGAAAAATGGACTTCTCTGGAGATCTAGGCAGAGAGGATTACCAAACCAATCGCAAAATTGCAGAATACTTTTTACAGTACTGCAGTCAATCTTCCCGAATGTTGTGTTCAATGCATTGCGATCGATAGGGTGGCAAACATAACTTCCTAAGGATAAAGGATGCAACCTATTGTGGTCTCCCAATATATACTCGACGGTACGTGGGAGCACAAGTCCGTACTGGCACTTACCATCTCAGAGTGGAGGAATCACCCAACCAACACTGTAAACAATAGTTACTAGGTTTTACGATGCTGGAATATGTCTCTAGCCTAGACCTCTAGATGTTGTGCATTAAGTTCCAAAGCGTTGTTAAATTCATTAAATTTATTTTAATTTGATCTTGCTTAACAATTTTCCTTTTAGGTTCACCGTGTGATGTGTATATAATTCCTAAAATGTAGTCTAAGATGATAAACAAACGTTTAATCTTCTTTTGGCAATGAAAATCCTAGCTACTAAGCAAAGAAAGTTAGGAATCTTTCTGCAAAGAGCACAGAGCACACGCTAAATGCACAGTCCTAAATCAAACCAAGCAATCAAAATGAAAATGCACATCCATGTATTTATTTTCAGCTTTCTTAATGTATGAATGATGATAAGAAAGCTATGTGCAAATCTGAATTACTTTTAAAGTGACAGTACTCAACAAATTTCTTTTTCAAAATGAAGTGAAAGCAAGAGAGAAACTTTGCGATTTTGAAATGAAAATTGCTTTTCGACACTTTAAAAACTACTAATTCAAATCCTATGAAATAGTAACTATATAATTAGATATCATAAACAATGGGATTGTCTTCTAAAACTAAAAACAACAGCTACGACACTTTCAGATCCAAAAATGACAGTTCGACTATGCTACTTTTTGCAAAAGAGAACTGAAAATGACACACAATACATAAAAAACACTTACAGTTCTTTGCACTAAGGAGGTGGAATAATGCAAGAGAAGGGGGTTTTCACAGAAATACACTAACTACAGACAGCAAAACTCCTGAATAGGACTGAAAACAGTGAGAAAAAAACCACAGTTTGAGGGTAAAGTTAACCCTCCCTGACCATCTCACCTATTACACAGTGAAACCAGTATGCAGTGCACCTACTACACTCGGGAAGTGCGATGCATACAGTCTGCCTTGAAGGCAGGGTGCGATGGTACTAGTGCGAGACTTTAAACAAGTTTTCACTCACAGTTTGCAATTCAGTTTAGGAATTTAGGCTGAGTAAGTAATGTTCAGTGTATGTAAAACACAGGGGTGATATAAAGAGGTTACTAGAGCCACCACTTAGGGAAATTAGATTGCTTGCAGATCTATTGTTTAATTCATAAACAAAACCCGGAGATAGACTGAAGCAACATTGGTCTACTTCCCATTTGTATAACAAATGCAGTTCGAAGGCTAGCTGGCTTGACTTCAGGCTCCATCTGTAAGTTTATAAAAGAAACAAAGATAGATAGGCTAACAAACAATCTAGTCGCTCCCCAGTGGAGTCGCCATTTTGTTACCGAGAATAGTGTCCACCGATGCTACTATCCACTAAAGGTGGCTATCTTAGAAACAAACAAGTAAAGTCTACTTTCATTTTCTTTTATGAAAATAGACAAGAGGAGAACCAAGAAGACCAACCTTAGTCTTGCGCTTGATTTCCTCTGCTTCTTGATAGAGCTTCACTACTTCTTCTTCGTCTGCCCAGCTTCAAAGAGAACCTGTGGAATCATAGAAACATACTACTATCGAAGAAACAAAGATCTATATTCCTAAGTAACACAGGACCAGATGTGTGTTAACCATATAAATGCATATATAAACAAGTACACAAGAATATGGAAGAAAACTAGAATAACTTTATTAAGATGAAAAGTAGCAGGAGGATTACAACCATATGTTCTAACCCAGCATCATCCTCCAGCTAGGAATCCCTTCTTCACCTCAAGCAAAGCTTAGATCACCCAACACTAAGAATGTACACCAGAAAACCAACAGCACTTCTCTATAAGATACAAAATTCCAGCCTCTGGATCTCTGTGATGAAGGATCCATATATAGATGATTACAGAGAGGTGATTCATCTTATGGGATCTTGATTAGTGTCCTCTCTCTGATAGTTCCTGCTTCCAGTTGGAGAATGATGATCTCTTACTCATCCCTGGTCGAAAACAGAGAGACAAGTGTCAGAGGGGAAGTTTCTGGAAGATTCCATGATCTTCCACCTCGCATTTTGCCCCTGCCATTTGTCCATTCCCAACCATCGCACCCTACAAAGGAGAAATTCAGTATGCATCACACCTTGTACACTGGGAAGGTGATATGCATTGCACCCTCTGCACTGAGCTTTTAGTATGGTCCAGTTTTGACCATTTATGAGCATTTTGCAGTGGAGAACTTCTGGGAGATGATGTAATCAGCTGACCTTGTTCCTTTAGGTAGTGAAGCAACACTTTTAGGGACTTAGGAGCCCTCGGTTTATGGACATTTATGATTGGGGTTGAAGTGCCCAAAAATGTCTATAACAACAAGTCCTCTTGTACTTTACCTAGCTTGTTTCAAGAGTCGCACACGATCCATGCGAAACTAACCTACAGACATAAACAAGAAAACAAACCAAAAAGAAAAGCAATAAGCAAAAGCAAATGCATATGAAAAGTGAGTAAGAAAATGAATAAGCAAGCAAGAAAACACACAAAAAAAGAATCAAACATGCATGCAAGCAAACAAATCAAAAGAAAACACTACTTCTACTCCTAATCTAACAGTGCATGGGTCATCGCACATGAAATGATACTTCCAATGCAGCCACCAATGCATTGGTCGACCCATGTTGGTGAATGCATGGTTTGTGAACATCGTAGTTGCGCAAACCAGCAAGCATGAAATATATAACGATGAAGACATACACACTCTGAGCTTACAAGCATCCACATAACAAAAATGAGTGAAAGTGCATGACATGTGCTCTGTGGACTTGCCATGGTATTGTGCTACACTACGTGCAGATCTTGAGTGTATGCATTCCATTGACCGTGACATGCAAGCAAATTTGAGAAAGGTAGACCACTTACATTGCACAAGTGTGTTTGTTGTGTAAGATTCCTCCAATGCATGAGTGATGGGATCATGTAGTTCGAGTGGAGGAAGTGAAATCTGAGTGTTATATTGATCTTCAATGCATACCAATGAGTGATGAGGAGCCTTGCATGTTTGATAAACTTCTTAATCGGAAGCGAAACAAACCTCAAGACAGTGAGGGCCTGACATAACCATCAGCTCAGGCTGAAGTGACTTGATAGTTTGTGCGGTTTCGACTCCGTCAATAGATAGATCATAGTAGACCAGTGGTTTAGTCAGATTAACAACGAGTGAATGAATATCATGATCAGATGAAGAAGTAGAGAGATCATGACAACCAAGATCAGAAAATATAGGATGCTCGTCGACATCCTCATGATTTGATGAATCGTGCAGAGGGGTAGATGAGAAGCAAGGATGTTCACCCTATGAGTTTTCAAAAATGACAGATGACAGATTGGACAGATTTTTGAAGGAAGATGTGTCCTCTCTGCAATGTAATGATAGACTGACATCTGACGTGTCCTGTGAATGATCGGAAGTAGAAACATCTAGAAATGAATTTTCATACGGGAAATCAGCAGTGGCAAAATCACAAGGGATGTCAAGATAAAGCGAATGAGGTGTGATTGGAAGGGATTCATCCTTCACTGCGAGTTCTTCTTTAGATTCCTACACATACTCATCATAAATGATGGCACATGTTGGCTGCACAAAACTAACTCCATCAACATCTTGATCCTCGTTCACAATAGGTGAGGGGTCTAGAATGGAAGAACACATGACAGTACAATCTGAAGGCTCAAGAGAAGGTGAGGACAGAGGTTGAGGGGACAAATCCACATGACAACCACCAGGCTTGCAAGCCAAATCTACACCAATATCAAGAGCAGGTGGGATGGGAGGATGTGACAGTTCAACAGATGTGTGTGCATAATCTCCCACATCACTCTGCGGTGGTGGAGCTGTTTGATGAGGTGAAGGAGGACAGTCACTTGCCACAACAACTGTGCCTGCCTGTGATTGCATAGTTCCATCACCAAAGTATGAGCGAGATTTGAGTGATTTCAAGAATTGCGGATTTTCGGATATGTGAAGAAGATACTCAAATCTTCCATCAAGAAATTCCCACTCAATTTCATCTTCAGGAAATTGGTATGCAAGATTACAAAAGCATGTGTGACACTGTTCAACGGATTCATCGAGTGATTTTCATAATTCCACAATTTCTCTGTTGAGTGCTTTACGGTTAAAGTGATTGAAAGCACGGTCTATCTCTGCAACCAGATGAGAAAGAGAATGAATAGATTTTTTGGGGAGTGTGGCACACCAGTGCATTGGGTGCCCTCAAAGTGTGTAGACAAACAATGCATAGGTCATATAATTTTCAAAGATTCGATGTCTTTCGCATGAGCCTACAACACTGACCACATGCCTAACCAAGGCTACGTAGCCTCCACCACTGTATGTTTTATGTGACAAGTTATCTGAGAGATTTTTCAAGATAATGAAGTCATTTTCATAAGGCATACACTCTGGAAGAGAAACTCTGTAGTTAGTCATGATAGATATGCAAAGATTCAAAACAGATGTGAGGACTCAGCTTGTCATCTGGCTCTCTTTCTAGTGCCAAAATGTTGACGGTGCTAGACCCGCCAACATGTCAGGAGATCTCCCCGGTAAGAAGTCCTAACTAGACCTCAGACCATTTGGTGTAGGAGTCCCAGCAGTGGGTCATATGGAATCGCCTTGACCATGATGGTGCACGTAAAATGTCCGTGTTAGTAGCAAGGGTGTGACATATGCAGTAAGTCAAGGAATGTGCATGAGCAGTTCTAACACACGGGGAGTGAGGTGAGTGCGCTCCTTGGAAACAACAAAGTTAAGAAGGGAACACATGAGAAACGATGAATCACAAAATAGAAAGCGAGATAGAAATCCAAAGTGATGGTTAAACCAACAACACATTTCCATAAGATTCATACATACTTATACATAAAATAGCCATACATGCATGCGTAAGAAAACAGATACATATATCATTTAGAGTAAACAATATAGTTGAAATATAATATGATGTATACATGAAACGTGTTGGCTTTGTTATATTAAGAAGTGAAATTTCTAGTCATACAATACAACCATGACCAACCACTAGTTCCAACAACAAAAAGTTACAATCACTGTCACCTGCTCCTCCAAAGAGATATACTAGCTCTTCACAATGGAGAAGCTAAGGCTTGTTACAATACTATCCAAGCTTTCTCTTAGATACTCCTATTCGAAGCTTGGCTGACCAAAAGCCTCTACAGTGAGTTATGAGGTTCTATTTATAACAAAGGGTGGGGTGACCCTTGACATTTCCCTTTGTGACTCTTCACCTACCCTCATGACTCTTGACCTACTACATGACTGTTATGTCCAACAATCGACACTTGGACTTTAACTTTACATGATGTTACATTACAATGCACATGTACCCATGTGGGATGGCATAGGCTTGAGCAAGCCATGCAAGACATCACTAAGACTCGGACATATGCGAGACAACCAACTCTTCGACATCGTCATGGTGGTCACTCGTGGCGAACTGATACCAAGCTTGGTGGTCTGCTGATGTGTTCATGCACTCAATGGTCACATCTTGTTGAAAGTGAACTCTTACCTCTATTCCGTCCCGATACACTAATATGGCTCCTCCATCCAACTCATCTGATACCATGCACATGGTCGTCCTGGGTGAAACTAGACTGCAAACATGCCGATGCATAGTGTATGTGCTGATCTCGAGCATGTGCTAGTGGCTGTGCAAATAGACTTGTCAAAATACATGTTCATCTCCAATCTGACTTGATTCTTGTCTTCGCCTTGGTGAGTGTGCCAAATGGGTGGGAGTGCATGCATGCACACAATGACATGCATGTTGTTGAATTCCCTTGCATGTGATCAACAACATTGCTCACCTTTTCTTCTCCATGCCAGCTGTTGGGATGGATCTATAACTTGTACAAGCATAGTTTCATATGTTGTGCATTTTGCACTCCCTGTTGTACCTATTCCTACTACAACTCATTCTCTCATCTATGCAACTCCTATTCTTGCTTGATTTTCTACTTCAGCACATGTAACTCTTTCTCTGTTTCTCTCTCTAGCTTCACGTGATATTCGTGTCCCACTGTCACCTCGTAGCTTCAATCTCCAAAGATGCTTTCGTCACAAGTGGATTTATTTTGAACTCATAGCTTTGCTCTGCCTCTTTGTTGTCAACAACCTTCCTCTTGCATTTGTCCCGTGCGGGTGTGCTGCCTTCTGCTGCTACTGATGGTGCTGCTATTTGTGTTTTTGTTGCCATATTATCTTGATGTCCTTGTCTACGAATAACTTGATGTCTTCATAGGTAGGAAAGCTCATAGACACTTGCTTATCTGCAACCCCCATTGTGCTCACAACAATGTCCTTTGGCTCTACTCCCCTGAAGGCCATTGTACTTGTGCTGCTGAGAGAGAGAAAAACACCTGTGATGCCTAGAGACATAGAAACACTCATGGCAAGAAATCTATCAGTCGAAAACCAAAACAAACTTTAGGACTGACTTGCAATATACTTGTGTGATTGATCGTGAAGGTTGTACAATTTCTGCTAGGAGGTTGGGAGACTGACTGCCAAAACTGTGCAATGCACAACTCGAGCTATTAGAATGCTAACTGACTACTGGAACTGCACAATGCACAGTCTAGCCTAGCCTGATGAGGACTGAAACTGCGCAATACACAATTTCAGTCAGCAATGTCATGCAAGCAGCAAACTGCATTGCGTAGTTTCTGGGCCCAGGAGGACACTTTCTCCAAGACTTGTGTAATGCAAGCCTGGAGGTAAGTGTTGGACAAGACTTGCACAATTTCTAGAGGGAAGGTAGAGGCTTCAATTCTAGAAATGCATAGTGCTAGCCAGGCAAGGCATGGTCCGAGCCAAGGCAGCCCAGATCGACCAACGAGTGACTGAAAACATGAGAAGTTTAAATGAATGATGAGATGAGTGCAAACAACAATTAATGATTATTCATGCAAATAGTAAGCATAGGTTTCAAAAAATGGGACAACATGCATGAGAGTGAATCGGGTCGCCGCATTGGCGACTGTCGGTGCAAAAATAGTGTCATGCATGCGACAACAGTGAGATGCAAATGAAAACTAAAACAATGCTTGTACAAGCTAACATGCATGCAAATGACAACAAGTGTTCACATAAATCAAGCAGACAACACTCACACAAGACGAAACACAAAAAGTGACAAAAACACAGCACAAGATATGCGAAGCGGGCTTACCCTGAAACAACTGAGATGAACATACTGACGACTCCTGTGGGATGTCAGAGTTGCAAGATCGACATGAGCAATGAGCTCTACAATGTCCAAAAAATGAGTTTTGATAAAATCGAGGCTATGACGTGCATGCCACAAATCTAGGAAAAGCAACACTTGGTGGGAGGTTTTTAAAGTGATCCATGCATGTAACCTCCAGCTGCTAAAAATAGATCCCTAATCTAGGGATGCCTTTGCATGCTCCCTTGGGAAAAGTAGTCCATGCATTCAAATCTATTTTTCTCGGTCCCGGAGGGAACTGGTCAACTTGAAGGCACATGCATTAGTCTACGAGCATGGGAGAGAGATTTGCGCAGTTTTTGGGCTGAGCAGAGATGGTTGTCCTAGAGGAATTGTGCAATTTCTGGGAGGAAGAGGTGATTGTCTCCCAGGATTGCACAATTTTTGGGTTGAGCAGTTGTCCTATGTCTGACTGTGCAATTTTCTCAAGGAAACCTGTCTGACTGGATTGCGTAATTTCTGAACCTAGTAGGCTGCCTAGCTGATTTGCACAATTTCTGCTAGTTGTTGGGTAGACTGTCCTAGAGGGATTGCGCAATTTCTAGGACCAACAGGTGACTGCTGCCCAAAATTATGAAATTTCTGTGCTGAGCAGCTATCCTGGGATGAATTGTGCAATTTTTGAGAGGAAGACTGTTAGGAATAATTGCACAATTCTGGAGCCCAGTTGGGTTTGCACAATTTCTAGAGGGAAGGTTGGTTCCCCTCCAGAACTGCGCAATTCCTAAAGGGAGTTACTCAACCAGCAACTCACACTAGGTCTGGAAATCAGCCTGTGAAGGAGGTGGAACGAACTTGCATGCACAGGCCAACAAGATTCTATGAAACAACTGAAGTTGATGTGCTTGATAGTGCAAGGCATGCTGTTGAGGATGGTCAATAGGGAGGCTCCAAAACGAAGCTAAGGAAAAATTTTGGAGGGTGGTTGTAGTCACTACAACACTCCCTTTATGCGTTTCCACATATATCTGATGTCCATTTGTGTTGATGTTATGTGCTTATGTGATGTTTTGGATTACTTATTACTTTTTGTTTACATATTCAATCTATTAGTCATTATGTGTTAAGCTCCTCATTTAATATTTCAGTTAATCAGCCAAAGGAAAACAAAATTAATGTCCATGAATGCACTAAACTTATTCACTCCCCCCCTCCTTGAATGCACTAAACTTATTCACCTCCCCCACCCACTCAATTTAGTCAAGTTTTCATCACTTGACTTTATCCTTTTTGGGAGCTAAAATGAAGAAGGTAGTGTCAAGAGCTTTTAGGATGCTTTTCGATCTCCTTGATTCATCGAGTGCTTGCCAGATATCACATATGGTTGTTGACTAGCAAGCCTGAAAAAAGTCAGTAGTAAAGTTGTCTGGTCTAGGGGATTTGTTTTGAGGCATATAGTTTACTATCTCTTCCACTTCTTTGATAGAGATCTCTCTTAAGAGATCCTGATTACAACTCTTTGGTAACCAGAGGAAAAATGTGTATGGCCTCTAAATTGTTTGACTTGGGGTTAGATAGTAACTCTTTATTATATTGAACCAACACATTAGCCATGTCCTTATGATCCTGAACCTTGAAACCTGCCTAGTTTTTTAAGTAAGAAATATGATTGTGGTGTCGATGCTACAACATCGAATTGTGGAAGAAAGAAGTATTTCATTCTCCTTCCTTCAACCATCTAATTCTAGATTTTGTTGCCAAAATATTTCTTTTTGTTTCCTTCTTTCTTCAAGCAAAGTGAGAGTACACAGTTCCTCCTTTATGAGGTCCTATGATCTTCCTTGGTGAATGCCTTCCTGCTAGATGTGCTTTATTTTGGCTTTCCATATTTTGTTTGTCTTGAGTGATGTTCCTGAATTTTTCTTCATTCTAGGTTTTGCGCTGATATTTAATCAACTTCCTTTGTAGGAAAAACATGGCCAATCCTTCCAAGTTGGCTAGATCGTCCCACCAATCCTTGATGATTGATTGAAAATGGAGATGTTAAAGCCAATAATTCTCTAGGTGAAAAGGTCTATTTCTAGGGTGGGACTTGATTTCATTGTCTAATTTGATCAACTAGTGATCCAAGCCATGGCTACAGAGGATGGTGGAAGGATGGAAGCCTCCATTTAAATGTCCCCGAACAAAAAGAGCTGGTTTTAACTAGAACAAGCTGGTCATTTTTCTAAGTCCACTAGTATTAAACTTGTTTCAATGACTATGTAGTCTTTTTTATTTATTATCATATTATGGTTGATATTATTGTCACCTACACACATGCTACAAATTCTTTCTAATATTGTTCCACGTAAAAAAAAAAAAAAATCCACTTCATATCGGTGGTCAGTTGTATGAATTGCAAGTGAAGGTGCTTGAGGTGGAGGAATCAATCTCCTTTGGAATCCAAAGCTTGTTGCCATTTATCTATCATAAACACTTACTTTTTGTTCCTCATTTTGAGGGCTGTAGAATGAATTAGGAGCTGGAGATGCAACTTTTTTATTTTCAATATATGTCCGATCAATGGTTCATACAGAATACGTACGAATTTTTACTTTTGTGCTCACTCCGATATAATCTTCATCGGACACGTGTTGCAAATCAAGCACTTTCAAATATATAAACTATACTTTAACTTTCTTGACTTTTTGGTTGTGACAATGATTTATTGATGTCAAAAATAAAAATGTATTTGTTAAACCACCTTCAATTATCCCTTATACTACTTCCGTATTGATGATAAGTTTATAACATTCTTACTTTCCCAAACCCATGATGTAATGAAAGTTATGGTTTATTATATTATATGGGATGAATTCTTTACTGATTTGATAAAGTTATATATATATATATATGGGGCTTGAAATGGAAAAGTTTAATACTATAGTTTGCTGGATTTTTTTTTACAAAGGCAGATTTTGTAATGATTATATTTATTAGGATAATTAATATATTAAGGTAGGGCATTGTGTTGTGTTTGAGGTTAACCTGAAGTACTAATTGATGTATCAATATTAGTAGATGTAAATTTGATTAACATGGTGTAAAAACAATTATGTGATTAACAGGAATGAGGATATAAAATTTATGATGGTGAAGCTTACGAATAAAAGTGGTTTTAAGGCAGCGAAGATAAAGTCAATGTTTGGTCAAATTTGTAAATTAGGGCAAAAAAATTAGAGGTCATTTTGAGCTACAACATTCACTAAGAAAGACATTAGAGATTTGATTTCTTTATTGATTGAGGACACCAAAAAACAAAATGTAGTGATATCACGGGAGGGAGGCAGGATGCTCCCTCCAACAATCAAAGCCATAGCAAAATCCATATCTCCAAATTAGGGTTTTAGAGAACTCTACAACTTTGTATCAATACTTTGCATATATATTTTATCTTTCAACAATCATAATGTTACCAACAAATGTCTATAGCCTTTTTGAAGTCACCATAGCATCATAGACCTTATTCCATTATCAACAAGCATACATAGCCTTGGTGAAGATATCTTATTCATTCACAATTAAGATGAATTTATTTTCCCAATGCTTTTCAAGGTTTTCTTTCAATTTTCTTTTAGCTCTAGTAGATGGATGAAACAAAAAATATCTGCAACTTGCAGGCGGCAACTATTAGATGCTAGAACACATTTCATAATCCATTATATTCAACTATCAAAGTGCTCCCCTTTTGTTTTTTATCTCATAGATTTCAACACGGTTCACATGATCAAGTGTTTAAATGTGTGGATAAGGTCCTTTAATATATCAAAGTCTCTTATTAGCTAGGATATAGGAACAACCAATATTTTTTTCACCTCGAAAAGATCAAGGTCCAGCCACATATATATAATTTCACCATCTTCCATAACTACATTCAATATTGTCTTTCCTTCTAGCTCATAACTCAGGAAAAGTAAGAATAATTCTTCAATGTTGCCACTATGAGTTGAAATATGAAAAGATTATGAAAATAATCAATTTCAAGTAAGCAATTAAATTATGATAAATGTAGGTACATAGTATGACTAAACAACCTAAAACCAAACTTGGGTAGAAAATAGGTTCTAAAATTTAAAGTAGATGGTGATATTCAAGTACGAAGAGAATTTAAAATTGAATACCCCTCCTGTGTGACACTAAAACCTAGTTGTCAATGAAAAAATTTAGACAAAGGAAAATAATACAACCCAATCATCAAAAACCACATTATCTTAACGAGATTAATGGTTAATGCACCTCTTGGAACAATGGCTCATAGCTATGGAAATTTTTGAAATGAAGCAGTTTGTTTAAGGGGAAATTTGATGCTTGAAAGTTAATATGTAACTATATTTAATTCCCCTTGCTTATGCCTTTGTTCAACAAGTGTTTATAGCCTTGAGCTTCAAAGCTATATTGTATTTCAAAATCAAGTTGCCTGCTAGGACTTAAATTTCTAGTGATGTTGCATTCTCTTTATTTCTCATTTTTTGATTTATCGTAGAGAATTCCAAGTCGATATCTAACTTATCATCTCTAAATATGTTGAAATTATTAGTGAATTGGGATTTAAGGAAATAGTTGGGTTAGTAATGGATTTTATTGAGAAACATATCACATCTTCCTTTGAAATGTTACCCCAACCATCGTTGTGTTCATCTTCCAATAGTTCAAATCATGAAATCCCAATTCAAAATTTGTGAACATTCTAATATTAAAACTCATAAATTTATGTCAAACTAAATCAATTTCTATGAGCATGTGTATTATTCATGAAAGTCTTGAAATTGACAAGGCCAATATTCAAGCATCTGATTCTTCATTCAAATTTCACCATCGATCGCTTGTTAAATCATCTCTCATGATATTTGTTCACTATATCACTTCAAATTTGCTAACACGCCCATGATCTTGAATTCACTTTAAATGTTAATCCATTATCAAAAACATGTTAATTAGCAATCGTAAGCTATTGTTTGTAAGGATAGAAAAATTATCATATTTAAAATAGTTCTTCAATATGAAATTCCAAGCAAGACATGATATCATGGCTATCACAACATTAGTAGTTAGTAAGTGATCTAATAATAATATGCACTTCATAATGTCACTTCAAGGTTCTTGATAGACACCCCATCTAATGAATTGTGTTGACATGCATGGGACAATCAATTTTGAGTTGAATTTTAAGAAAGCTTCACATAGCCAAGAGTTTTTTTGTTTAGTACATTTCTTTTTTCCATGAATGTGTTCGATTGAACTCTAAAATGAATATCTACCATCAAAGGGTTTATGCTTTAAACTTGCATCTTATATTCCTTCAATTTTCAAAGTCAAATATATAGGACAACTTAGTATAAAATATGAAACTCAACATCATAAAATGATTTTTTAATTACTTCATAAAAAAAAAATTACAAAGCACTAAATGTTTATTTTAGTCCATTATCCCTTTGCAACAATGTCTTAGATTATTAAACTATCTTTTCACCCCCAAAACATCACAATTTTATCTCTCTCAAATATTTAGTTCAACGTAAACCTCACATTAAACATGTTATCAAAATCATGTGCTCAATCTCCTATATTTTGACAATTAATGTGAATCTATACTAGTGTTTTTTTATTTATGGAATGCAAAGCCAAGACTCATAGAATGATCACTTCATTATGATGCACTCATGTCATTATGTGTTAAGCAAATATATGTTAGAATGGGGGTGATCAATAAAAATTGTTTTGTCTCTTATTTTCTTGTACACTATCTTCTAAACCATAATCCTTAGTTAAATAAATCCTTTATTTAGATGTGTAAGAGCTCATACAAGTCATACATGCGAGTCTAACCTTAATCTATTTTGGTTCAAAGAATAACCTTTTAAGTCCTTGCAAATAACATGGAGCTTTTGCACATGAGTCATAATTCAAATAAAGAAATGCCCAATGCATATTCCAATATTTAAATTTAGAAATGTAATGAAGTAGAGTCTCCATTACCTTGGTTGAGTTTTTATGTGGATTAATTGATTGTATGATGAAAGAAACCAATGTCAAAGAAAATTTCTACAAAACACAAAACACCTAATTTGTATAGACTAATGTTCAAATAAAATTTATTTTGAGTTGAAAAGTCAAAGTAATTTAGTAAAGTATGAAAATGGCTAAAACAACTAAATTATTCCCACCCTAACCTACACCATCCTATTCAAAACTATGTGAAATTATAAAGCCAATATAACCATTAGAGGATATCAACACATAAGGAATAACAATCTAATGGATATATCTATGATGTTGATATACTGTGTTCCACGTGATGGAAAAAATTAAAGAATTTAAAAATTCACTCAGTGTGAGGACTCCATTCTCAACATTTTGAGGAACCACTGAGAAAATTATGACTCCATCCAACACAAATTATGTTGTAATAGTTATTATTTCAAATATTGAAATTTTAGGATAAAATATGAAGCTAAAAGAATACATGCCTCATTTGCATATCTAGTAGGTTGTTAGAATGGTTTCGCATCAAAATGTTCTTTTTTCCAAAGTTAATTATGATTTGTTTTATTTTCATTTTTTAAATCAAAGCCAAAAATTATGGATAACCAATAACTTCAAAATATCGATTTTTACTATTACACCAAGTATAACTATTTCATAAATGCCATAAATAGGTTAGTCACAACATGTCTCTGGACACTTAAACCCATGCAGCTGGGGAAATAATTTTTTTTTTAAACTATTAGAGCTAAGATCCTTTGACTTCTTTTAAAAGAGGACATGGGAGTGGGCTTTGATCCACTTAGGTGTTCATGGCTCATGGAACCATTTAGTATGGTCTCTCTGGGTACAACCACACCTTCAACCACTGCCTCAAGGTGCCCCCATGGCTCCAGGGAATCCCCCATGGGAATTGAATCTTTCCCAATGGTGAAAAACTCCTTGTTTTCCACCATTAGATCCAACCCCTTTGGAAAAAGTTAATTATGATTCTTTGACTTTTTTTAAAGGTGGACATGGGGATGGGATTTGATCCACTTATGTGTGCATGGCTCATGGACCCATTTAGTATGGTCTCTTTGGGTACAACCACACCTTCAACCACTGCCTCAAGGTACCCACATGGCTCTAGGGAATCCCTCATGGGAATTGAATCTTGCCCAATGGTGAAAAACTCCTCGTTTTCCATCATTAGATCTAACCCCTTTAGAAAAAGTTAATTATGATCCTTTGAATTTTTTTAAAGGAGGACATGGGGGTGGGCTTTGATCCACTTACGTGTGCATGGCTCGTGGAGCCATTTAGTATGGTCTCTCTGGGTACAAACCTTCAACCATTGCCTCAAGGTGCCCCCATGAATCCAGGGAATCCCTCATGGGAATTGAATCTTGCCCAATGGTGAAAAACTCCCCATTTTCCACCATTAGATCGAACCCCTTTGGAAAATGTTGATTATGATAGTTAATACTAAAGATGATGTCATCTTTTTCTTATATTCCATAGTTTATTTTATTCAATGCAACCTTCATTAAAGAGTTTCAATTGATGATCCTTTAGAAATATATTTTCAACTGGAAATTTGGCAACCTCCACTCTAGCTTGATTAGTGAATGATCCTAGGTTTCACTTTCATTCCTCTATGGGGAAGATGCATTTCCATTTTATTCAAAGTTCACATTCACAATTCCTATTGCTTTGGCTATTAATTTTGAGGTATGTAATATTTTGCAAAGGATACATCCCTGGATTTCATTAATGAAAATGGGATAACGCTATGAATCCATTCTCCATTAATAGAATCTAGAAAGCTCTTTTTTCTTCTAAACATATTAGTGGATTATGTTCATTAGTACCCATTTGTGAATGCATATATTCAATACAAATTCCTTTACTTGAAAATCTATCTCTAATTTCATTAATGATTTAACATTACCATGGATATCATTCTCTATATTATGCCAAGGAGAGCGAAATGTAAGATGGTTCTACAAATCCAACTAGATATCTTTAGAATAGTTTTGTGTCATAGTATGTAAATATTTTGAATCCAAAATCCTATCAGAATCCTAATTATGAGTCTTCTTAGAGCTTGTAACATATTCCCTTCTCACTCAATTTAGAAGGTTACTAGTATGTACCAATTCAATAATATGAATCTTGTATCCAATTCAGATTTGTAGGTCCTGTTAACACCCAGGTTGTTCCCTATGACTCCCAAGGGAATACGGCCAGGGTAACCACTAACCAATCTTTGGACTACAGCTTCTAGCCCAGCTGTAATCAGAGAGGGCTCTCTCTGTAAGGGTTGTCACTGCTTTAATGGAGTTTTAGGCTAGTTATGAAGTGAATGTTTGATTGTTTTTTATGTTTGGTTGGGAGGATGCTTCTGATAATTTTAGAGCGTTTCTGCAGGTGAGACTAATCCATTGGGCAATGGGTTCTGTAGCTATTGTTTCCTTGAGATCCTGGCTTAGTGCAGCTGGAATTACAGGGCCTGTGTGTATTTCACAAAACAAACTGTAAACTGTGATAGTGAAATGATAAACAACTAGCAAAGAGCATTTAAGGATTCTTTACTGAGTCGGGTAGTGGGAGAGAGGTCTACTACTTAGGAGCAATTACTTGAATTCCTGAAATAATAGAACACTGTGATGATATAGTATGAAAGGTAGCATTTAAGAATTACTCTTTCGATATCATAACTGAAGAAGACACATGAAATAGCTTGGATTGAGCTCAGGGTAATCAATGATTAAATCTTGAGACTATTCTTTTTCCTTGCTATTTAGATATTGAGTAGATGGAGAACGTGAAAGATATATGAAAGTATAGTAAACATATATATATAACAGAGAGTAACGAGAAAACGTATTGAGACATGGAATACACAGGAATCCTGCAACTTTCAGCCATAGACCAGCAAGACATCGAAAGACACAATGCTTCTGGAAATCCCATCATCCTTTGAATTAGTTGTCTGAAAATTTACAACATAAGAGTAACAGAAGAGATATCAAGAGATTTCTTACATCCGGAGTCCAACCCCTACTAACAAATGCGAGGGCGAATATATAGAAGTCTATTACAAAATATCTCAGGCATGATTCATCTGAGAGGAAAAATATCTTCTTACACTCGTACTGAGCTGGTAGATGAGAAGTTATTACGATCTTTAATGAGCTATAAAAGCTATTAACTCATGTCAGAACAATCTTGGCATTTGGGGCTTTCGGAGTTGGTTGGAGTCTGCTGAGTGCTTTGACATAACTGCTGAATAACGTGTCCGTGCAGCTGTAGTTTGTGTGTCCTCTTGGCCCTGTCAGAAAATGGTCAGAGACTGCTGACTTGGTGGCTCTTGGAGTTGACTGAGGGTATACCACCAAGTTTTGTGCATTTCTTTATCTTTTGGCCAGCTGTCATGGTCCATATGCTGGGTCCGCATTCAGCTGCTTTAAATGCTCACTTTATCCTTCTGTTTGTCCTGTATTTGACCTGGAGCGAGCAGTGACTGGACAGCTGGAGCTACCGTGGCAGAATTCGAAGCATTGATTGCCACCAGTCTTCCTTAGGCATCTGATGCCTCCTAATCTTTATTAAGGTCTCATCAGCCTCTGTATATCTAAAGAAATTAGGAGGAGTCTCAAAAAGGTGATTCACTTCATTTTCAATAAAGAATAGGCCTCCCAATTTATCATATAAACTCTGTCCTGAGGGGGGGCCTGTCTGTTCAGATGTACTGCTAGATGCAGTAATCTGATTCTCAATGTATGTTACCATTCTGTTGGCAAACTGCTCCTAGGAGACCAATTTTCCTGCACTAGTTAGGAGGCTGGGCAAGCCTTTTGCTTGCAGTTCTGCCATCTTGACATTGAATTCCTCCACATATGTTGTGATCTCATAGCACTTCCTCTCCACAGCTTGTACATAATTCCTTAGGGTGAGCACTCTCTTGGCAATGAGAACGGCTTCTGTTCTGTTGGGGATACCTATGGCTGCCAGTTCCTCCTGCTCCTGCCTGTTTAGGAAATCTATCATCCTGTTGGCCTGATCTGGTCTGTTTCCCAGCAGTGTTTTGGCCTTATTGATTTCTATGTGTGCTTGGCCCAGCAATTACATCTACTGATGTATTGTTTTTATTGATTTCCATTACTGTGTGATGGATTTGCTTATTTTGGCCCATAAGATCCTTTTTATTTCGGCCATGGCTGTTTCCAGATTCAATTCTTTTTCTAGGGCCTTTATCTTGTCCTTGAGGGCCTTTATTTCTCTGCCCTGCTCAGCCACCATTATCTTGGACTTGTCATATTTGGACTCCAGCTCTGCCAATTTCTCCTTGGTTTTCTTTATTTCATCGGCCTGGAGTTCCATCTCTTTGACAACCTTGGTCAGGTCCTCTATACTTGGATTGTCCTTTTGGGCTGCTGATGTACCTGCTGCTTCTGTTGTGGGGGCCACTGTTGCCCCTGATGTTGCTGCTGTTGTGGAAGTAGTTGGAGGAGCTTGGGAAGTAGATTCTCCCTGTTTGTCTTGTATTGCTCCTTCCAGCTCTTTCTCCAATTCCTGGATCCTCTGATTCTGCTGCAGTAAGAGGTCTAGCTGGTCCTCGGCCTGTTTTTGCTTTTGAAGCTCAGCTGTTTGAGGGTGCTCGGTGGGCTGCAGCTTCAATCTCTTCCTTAATGCATTGAGATCATCATCTTTCTTCTTTATGAGGGCCTTAACACCTGTCGGATCACTAGGATCATGCCCTAAATCAACAATGATATCTTCAAGAGATTTTATTCTATTGTCCTTGGCTTTGGAGGACATCCTCTCAATGTCTAGCTGAGTATTGGTGTTTTTTAAAGACTCTTTCAGCTCATGGGCCAAAGTGGCCTTTTCTACTAAGGTGGCATAGACCATCTCCCCAGCCTGCTTGTGGAGTTCAATCTAGTCCATGGGATGTATATCTTTAGCTAGGACCTCCACCCTTGTCTTTATGAAATCTGCAACTGTCTTAGGCTGCGGCCCCTTGGGCTTAAAGTGACTGAATATTATTTTCTCTTCTTGGATGTCATAAACAGACATCAATCTCTCTTGCATGGCTAGTGTAGCATCTATGAACTGTTTATACACCTCAGCCCTCAATAGCTCATTTTGAGCCTTTATTTGTTTAAAGGAAGCCTTGGTGCTCTTTGGCTTCTTGCTCTGTTGTGATTGAGAGGCCACCTCCAAGCTAACCTGTAAAGTTTGCTCCTGCTGAAAGGAGGTCGTCCCTGTGTGTTGGCTGCTCTCCCTATCCTTTGTTGTAATGTTCAAGACATCTTCAGTAATGTCTTCCACCTCTAGGGAGTCTGCCCTTTGCCTTTTGGCTTCTGGCTGGAGGGAGGATCCACTGAGAGGAGTGGACTCTTCTCTTTGTCTTTTTACTCCCCTTTCTTCATATGATGGGGTCTGTAGAACTGGGATAGTCAATGGCTGAGTTTGAGGTGGTGGTGTTTGTGTTGTAGGAGTTTCTGGTAGCCCATTCTGTGGCATAACAGTTTGTTCTTGTTGCTGGCCCATTTCCTGCTCTTTTTTCTGCTCTGTCTGCTGCCCTGTCTCCTTGTTTGTTTGTTGCTCTGTCTATTGCTCTGTCTGCTGCTCTATTTGCCCCTTTCCTGGTTCATCCTCTGCACCCATTATGCCTTTGCCTTTGTCCATTGCTGCTGTTGTTGTAGCAGGCGCCTGTGGTGCAGTCCTTGTAACTGAGGTCCCTGGTCCTACTGAATAAGGCAGCCTGAAGGGTACCTGCTGCACATAATCCAGGTCAATTGTCTTCTCAAGCTCTTTGACATTTTTAAGCATTCTTTCTTCCTCAGTTAGGCTCTCAACTAGAGTGTCCGGCTGCCATTCTTGTAAGTAGGCATACTTTTCTATGTGTGGGTATTGGCAATGCTTAATAGCTAGGAGCCTATACTTATTTCTTCTAGCAGAGATGAAACCTTGAGGGTCATAAGGAACCCATCGAAAACTATAGGACAGCTTGTAATTGTCCTTAAGGATCAAGTCTGCAGCTTCCCATCCTTCCTTCTTGTTCATGATGAAGGGGCCCATTTCATTTTTGAAATTAAGGTGGGCCTTTTTCTTGGAGTTGTGGAAGTGGGTGAGGTCTGATTGAATTAATTGCCTGTAATACTCCAAGGCAAACAACCTCATAGGTACGTATTTGGGGGTCCTGTATGGACAGAGCTCACATCCATAGACCCTGAATACAGTATGGTGTTCATATAGGTACCAGTCACCTATTTTGTTATTCTTAGAAAGCTGCAGAGCTTTCTTTATCTCATTAGATATCCTGGGAGGAGGGGACTTCATCAACATGCAAGAGATTGGGTATACAAACTGGTCAACAAATTCACAGTAGGTATAGGGTGAATTTGTGACCTTGTGATAAACTGAGGTCCAGAAGATAACAGATCTTCTCTCCCCTGTATGATCCAACCTTCTGATGTAGCATGGGAAGGCTTCAGAATGATAAAACATGAATAGATGGTAGATGTAAGCTGAGTATCTGAAGACCCCCTGTCTGTCCACTTTGCTCAACTGATCATGAATTTTATTAGCTATGAACTTAGCAAAGTTATACTTTCGGGCAAGGGGTTGGTATGGGCTGTAAACAGACAGCAACACTAGCATGGCTTTATCCACATGCTCACTATTTTGGTATCCCAATACATAGGCTATCATGTCTAATAACAGCCTGCCTACATCATTGAAATGTTCATTAAGATAAGGAGGTGGCTCTGTAGTCTGGCACTCAGGTCTCATGAAGGTCCTGATGACCTTTTGCAGCTCTTCACTGGTCATCTTGTCACCAGCTTCCAGCAAATAATTCATGGAGAATGGGATCAGCAACTCTGTCTGATCAAACTGTAGCATCTTGTTTATGGACTCAGCATTTATGTAAGAGAGGATCCTCCCTGATGGGGTGCTGACAGCTCTGTGCTGGACATCATAGTGTTCAACACAGAGGTGAATGATTTCGGGGAAAACATTCACAGCTGGGAGATAGTAATAGGGCAGGTTTGACTCCCAAATCCCATGTGTACCATGCCCATCCTTATAGTCTTCTCTTAGTCGACTGAAGGTCTGCAAGAAGTCCCTGTTTCCTTCAAAGTCTCCAATGAGACAATCCTTGTCAACTAATGGCAAGGCCTCCAGCTCCTTATTTGTTTGACTTTGTGAGGCCACACTGATGGATGAGGTTGCAGGAGATGCCATGATATAAGCTAATCTGTACTGGTAGAGGTAATGGTTTGACAAGTCCTTAAAGACTTTTAGCAGCAGGTCAACTGTTAACATAGTCTGGTGTCCTTCTTTTAGTGGAAAATGCAAGCTGGCTTTTGTAGTTTGCTGCGAAATTCACAGGGATGTGAGTTGCTAATGACAAGGTGCAGAGATAGTGAGGTTCTCTGTTAAGAATGCAGGTGTCCTGTACTTGGCAAAAGGGAACAATGCCGAGCGCCTCGGGGGCAATCTTGGGGTTTTTAGCCCGTGGAACGAGCACTCCACTGTCGAATTGGGGTTTAGGGGTGGTGCAGGTTACTTGGGTTTACTTTAGGTAACAGGCAGAGGTGAATTCAGGAGTTTAGCAGTGTTTAATGGTGAATTTTTATAGAGAATTGAAATGCATGGGCGAAGTGGGAAATTGGCTAAATACCTGGAAAAACTAGCTTGGACGCTTGCGAGCCGGGTTGTGGAAGCTTAATGCCGTCAAATTGTGGACTTGCAACGGTTGAAATCTTGAATTTGCTGGTTGGAGGACAAATTTCGCGGCAGTTGGTTGACAACGGCTCCTTCTTTTGCGCGTGAAAATGACTTAAAACGGCTTATTTGGTCGTTTATAACGTTAAATTTTGGAAAAAGTGCGCATTTGGCGCTTTTTTGCCGATGACGTTAGCATGACGTCATGGTGGGGCCCAGGTATGGAAGTGACGTGGCGCTGAGGTGTGAGCCAGGGTGGCAGGACATGGTGGCGGGTAGATGCGGTGGTAGGGCTGTGTGGAGGGCCACGGGACGTTGGGGCGGGCAAAGGTGAGGTGACGTCAAGATGACGTGCGGGTGACGTAGGAGGGAGGGTGGTAACCGGGATGGCGGTAAGCGGGTTCCCCGCACCACCTTTGGGCAAAGGCGGTATCGGGGAGGGGGGCTCCGAACAACCCTAGTGCCCGCCACGCGTCCCTGTATGGGGCCCAAAACCACTTTCCCCGGACGCTAAAGGTCGGCAGGTCGGGGAGTGAAATTGACCGCCCACCGTAAGATCTGGGCGGCGGAGATCGGACGGCTGGCGGGTCCTCCGATGGGTCGTGCAGGTTGGGAAGGGGCCCGCCAGCCGATTAAAATATTCATTTAAATATTTCGGGTGGAGAACCTTGGGATAGTGGGTTTTATGGTTTTTTTTTTTCGGGTTTTCTCATAATTTCAAACGGGGTTATGGGTAGGAGGGGTTTTGTAGGGTCTTTCTTTTGCAAATGAAGGCTTAATGAGTGAAATGACTTGGAATAGGGAGAGAGATGAAAAGGAGGTTCATCAAAGTGACCAGGTGTCATTTTGATCCCTTTTTTAAAAGACCATATGGCTATAATGCCAAGGGGAGGGATATTTATACAAACTTTGGGGTTTATACACCATGTTGTTAATACTAGTATGGGAAGGGTAAGATAGGGGAGTTACATAATAGAGTTAGATGTTAATGTGAGGGGAAAATATGAATGAGGATCAATATAACTAAGTTTTCTTGAAAACAACTTAGTGTAAAGAGTAGATCAAAATGAAAAGATTTTTGCACAAGAAATGTGGCTTGTAAAGGCCATAAGAACCATCACAAAGCCTTGAGTCTCTCTTATGTACACAACTTGTGAAGGGGTATTAGTAATGAGTGATATACAAATGGAAAAGGGAAGTTAGTCATGCTCCACTGTGTTGCTTTGCCTGTACATGGTTAGCAAAGTTGATCTTGGAAGAAACACCACTTCTGCAACTCCATCTACCTACCCAACTATTTTGCCTAGCATTTTTTATTTCTTCTTGTAGGGTGCACTTAGGCTTGCAAACCCTTTATGTGCCTTTTCTTTTCATTGGCTTTTTTCTTTCATTTCCTATCTGGCACTACCCTTATTTCTTCCAAGGCCCCAGATTAAGCGGTTGGGAATCTTAGTTTCTCTGCCTAACTATTGATCTGCCAAGATTAAACAGTTTGGACAGATTTCTTTCTCTATTCTTCAACAAAAATTGAAAACATGGCATGATCCAGATTAGACTGTTGGATCATCCATCAAAACAGAGTCCTTATCAAGATAAAGATACACCTTGTCTTCAATGGAGAATATGGGATCTTTGTAGCAGCAAAGCAGAGCATATTTGGCACTTGAATTTGCCAATCATGAAATATGAAACCTATTGGTATAGGTATCCAACAGTGGCTCCACATGGGGATGGTTTTTCCTTTTGAAAGACCAAGAACAGCAGGTCAGTATGCCTTGGCCCCTTCAACTGCTGATTTCAAAACTTGGAGCTTTTCACCCTTTATGTCTCAAAATGCAGACTGATGTGTTTATAATACCTGCTGCAGTCCAGTCTTTTCTTGCTTCTACAAGCTTGTTTAACATGAATTTATTCACCTATTTAGGGATAATAATATATACAACAAATTAATATATACAGCAAATTATGTACAAGAGCAGGCATGCTGTATTCATGGGAGGTATTCAAAATAGTGCTTCAGCATCCTGTCATTGACAGGACCTTCATCTAAGTTAGTTTTATCCATATTTTCAAGAAAGTAGGTATTATTTCCTTGCACTGCTTGGATGAGGAATGGTCCTCTCCAAAGGGAATCAAACTTTCCATGCTTTCCTTTGTTCTCCCTCCTTGAATCCCACTTGAGAACTTTGTCACCCATGTTAAAATCCTCAGCTTTAGTTTTTCTATCAAAGGCCTTCTTCAGCTTTTCTTGTAACACTTGGACTCTGTTGAAAACTTGATCTCTGGTTTGCTGCAAGCATATAATCTGATTTATTCTCCTTTGCATATCATTGGGCTCAACTTGACTCTCTTGAAGGAGCTTTATGACAGGGATGCCTAGTGATGAGGGGAACTTGGCCTCTAATCCATAGACTAACTCATATGGGCTGACCCCAATTGATCTTTTGGTTGTTAATCTATCTGCCCATAAGGCATTGACAAGTTTCTTGTGCCAATTTTTCTTGTTATCCTCCAACACCTTCTTGATCGTATTTACCAGGCTTTTGTTTGATGATTCTGCCAGACCGTTCCCTTGGGGATAATATGTAGTAGAATGGCCCAAGTAATGTGGAATTTGTGGCAGAAGCTGATTATCTTTTTAGATCTGAAAGCAGCAGCATTATCTGTTATTATTTTATCTGGACATCCAAATCTAGCAAGGATATTGGTCTCAAGAAACTGTATGATGGTGGAGTCATTTGCTTGTCTGCATGGGATTGCTTCAATCCACTTTGTGAAGTAGTCTGTTGCTGTCAGAATCCATCTATGTTGGCATGAAGATGAAAGATTGATTTCTCCAATGAAATCCAGGCCCCATTGCTGAAATGGTCTCTCTGTTGCAATAGGCCTTAGGGGTAGTGGCAACAATTGCCTCTTTCCTTCAAACACTTGACATTTGTGACATGCAGTGGTGAATCTCTTGACATCAGAGAAAATAGTGGGCCAATAGTATCCAGCTCTAAGTATCTTGTTCACAGTGGATTTCCAGTATCGATGCCCACCACAATCTCCTGCATGAAACTCTTCCATAATTTTGTTGGCCTCGTTTTCAATCAGAAAATTTAGCAAGATGCCCTCATGATTTTTCCAAAGCAGATTTTCTTCCATGACACAGAATTTTAAAGCTTTCATTTTCAAGAACCTAGACTTAGTTCTGGATAGCCCTGGGGGAGCACACAGGTTTTGTAACACATAGTAGATATCAGAATACCAGGGGGCTTGCTCAAAGGCTACACTGATCTTTGGAGTCGCCATCTCGGGTTCACTGTCCATTTGGTTAATGTCTAGGGCTTGGAAATTTGTTTCAGACATTAATTTGGCTAAGCTCTGCCCTTTTATTAGTTTTGTAGGTTTTATTTCTATGTCAAATTCCAGAATATTTGCAATCCATTTGCCCCTTCTACCCTCCAAGTTTTCTTGAGTAAGTATATCTTTGACAATTGGGCTTGGCACATAGGCTATTATATGGGAATACAGGATATAAATCCTAAAGTCCTTAATAGCTTTGACAAACGCATAGGCTTGTTTTTCCATGATCTGGTACTTGAGGGGTGCATCTCTAAGAGCTTTACTAAAGAAAGCAATGGGTTTCTCATTCCCTTGGTCATCTTTCTGTAGTAAAACTGCAGCAATTGTGTGCTCAGAGG
>APFE031408501.1:119743-134979 GCA_000404065.3 Pinus taeda
GTTCTGAGGACAAGTTTTTGACAAATTTCTGGACCCTTCTCTAAATGCATGAGAAGGGTTTAAATACTACTAACTAAATAACTTATTTACAGAAATTCAGGATTCGGTTTAAATGACTGTCCTTTTTCTAAGTAAAACTATTTCTAAAACTAAATCTAATATCTAACTATTTCTAAATTTGCTCCTTAACGTCGCAAGCATTCAGTATTTGCGTGAGTAGAGTCGGCTGACTGTCTTCCGCCTTTGGTTGAGTTAAGCAAACAGAATCGGCAAGAGCTGGCACTATCTTTTCAGCAAAATTGATGATATACTTGAGATTCATCCAATGACTAAGTGGCTTTACCATGTATGCCTACTAATAATACCATTTCAACTTGGTTAACCCTTGGATTGCTTCTGCTTTTTCTTTAGCTTTCTATTTCCAGTTTGTTTCTATCACTGCTCTCTTGCAATTTTCGGGGCTTGCAGGTGATTGAGTAATTAGAAGCCTTCCTTTTCGAACAAGTTTTCTTAGCGGTGCACGATTAGTGCTAAGCGCTAATCGCACATCAGAAACTGCCTCTGTTTCTTGATCCAGGCTTCCCTGATGCATTTTTCGCCTTTTTCTCTTATCGGGTATAAAGTTCAAAATTTGTAAAAATAGTGATTCCGTGAGCTCTTGACCCTGAGCATTAAACCGACTGTTTCTGGTATCAACATCGTTCAGTACCCATTCAACCATGGCTGGATATGAGAAATCTGTGATGGATGCCTCAGAAGAGTTCTGCGGCTCTTTCTCTCCCTTAAGTGGATTAGGTGTGCCTTCCGAAATGGACATTGGAGTATTGCCTTTCCTCCTCATAGTTTCCTGCATACTGCCTTGTATAACGCTTCGTCCTTTGTTCCTGCAGTTTACAATTGAGGTGGAAATAATGATAAAAATAATGACAAGAAAACTTTAAATGCCGAAGATATGCAAAACATGCCACCTTAAGTGAACTAGTTCTTTGAAAAAGACAACACCATACTTCATTAACAACTGGCAACAACTCATTAATTCGCATTAAAGTGCATGACCAGTTCTTGGCCTAAAAAGGTTTTCTCGAATAATGAGCTAGATCCAACTGCGATGGAGAGGTCTTGGATTTTTCTTTGCGATATCGCAGATCGCTGTATCGCATTACTGCAATTGCATCATGTTGTTCTATCGCAAGGTTGCTTGGTCGCAATATCGCAAGATCACGAATCGCAAGATCGCGGATCACTTAATCGTTATAATCATTATGTGTAATTCATGTGATTTTTGCGATGTGCGATATGTGATATCGTATATCGACGATTTTAAGGTTTTTCAATGTGAGTGCTTCTTAATGCATGCGATGCGATGGAGTTTCACGTCACAATCTCGCGTTTTTTTATCATTTTGGCTCATTTAGAAGGTACCCTATCATTCTTTGCATGATGCGATCTCTCTTAAGGAGTGAATTTACTTTCTTCATTATGAAACTTAGGTTTTTTAGATTCTTCAAAGGTATTTCCCTAAGTCCATGATGTTGTAAGTTTCATTTAAAAGGAAATATAACACTAATTTATTTTTTTCAATTTTTTACTAAGGGTCCCCACTTATTTAGTATTAGCAATAACACTTCATAAGGAGGGGGGTTGTTGGTGGCCACAACACAAACCAACATAGACTGGGACTAAGGGCCTTGGTGACACTTATATCTGAAATTTTAGGCTTATTTTTCTCACCCATACATGTTGTCCTTACCATGAATGTTTTTCTTAGCCTTTTATTGCAAATAGGTATCCATAGTGTCATTTCCTAGGGAATCATGTAGGTGACAGTGAGTGGAAAGTACTTGTGGTACCTAAGGAAAATCTCAAATCCTTGATTCTTTTCATGTGGAGGGTTCCCATATTCATGAGGGTAATGTCACTAGTAAGAAGTGTTATGTGTGGGTTACGATAACTATCTCTTACATCTTCACTAACAAATTCTTAAGGACTTGACATCCCCTAAGGGTTGGTTTCTAGAAGTCCCCTTTGTTCATAGGTTTGGGTACTAATAGCCTAGATTTGCTATGGGTGCACTTGAGAGTTTTGGTGTCTAGTTTCCCATAGATTAGTTGTTTTCATTAGCTAAAACATAGCTTTTCACCATGTCTAACTGACACTTCACTAGTCATGAATAAAATGAGATATTTCTATAGGTGAGGAATAACCATCATCCATCCACTAGGAAAAGGGTGTTGTCACACAATGAATAGTGCTAATTTAATATAATCTAAAATTCACCTATTAGATTTAGATGGGAATGATTATAGAGTTTGAGGTAGTAATTGAAAGTCCACTACAAAAGTTTAAACCTCCTTTCACCAATCCTTCTGACCATATACTTATAACAGTGAATAAATAATTTGGTGACCCTATTTCCCATTATATCCATCCTTACATGATGTCAAACATGAGTAAATCACCTAGCATGGGAATACCTACTCCCTCATCACTTAATTCCTTGATAGGAGTCTTATTGACTTCACTTCTACAATCCACTAGCAAGATAGGTGCTTCCACTATCATGGTTGAAATATTATTTCCATCTGGAAAATTATTTCGGTCATGTCAATTCCTTCCATGACTATAGCCAACATTATCATGCCAAATGTGTCATCACAAGTGTCCATACTTGAATTTGTATTTGGTGGGGGGAAAGGCTTGGTTTCACTTTAGGAAGTGGGTTGACACTTCTTTTTAATATCCTAATAGGTTCCAAATGATGGATTTCCTTTTGTTTGGACTTTCAATTCTAGGTTTAGTCCTAATCCTAGTGTCTTTAGTAGCATTAGGAGTAGTAATATTTCTAGAGTACCAAATCTCCCTAGGGGCAGTGTTTTCTTTTGGGGCACTAAAGTCCTTGGAAGCAATAATGTATTTGGAGGCATTCATGTCCCTAGGGTCAATAATGTTTATGGGGGCACTAATTTCCTTGGAGGCATTAATTTATTTAGGGATTCTAATTACTTTAAGGGAACTAGTGTCCTTAAGGGAATTAATTCCTTTATATGCACTCATGTATTAGGAAACTACTATATTTGGGGGATCAAAAACTCAATTTTTATCACATGAAATGTCTCCTTTATATCAAAATCCATTCAACAACAATGGGTTTCCATTTTTGGTGACATTAGACATTCCTAATCTACCATGGTCAATGAATGAACCTATATAACATGAAACTCAATGGACAACAATTCCTAGAAAATAAACCTATACTCATAGAAGTGATAATATATCATTTAATGAACCTTTTTCCTATTATAGCCATCCTCACATGATGTCAGGCATGAGTGGTTCATCTAGGATGGGAGGACCTACACCCTTATCACTAAATGCCTTGTGGGGGTCATGTTGAATTCATCCTTACCATCCACTTGGGATAGGTTCTTCCACTACCATTCCTAATATATCTAGTTTTTGCATTTAGGGAATGTTTAGGTTGCATCATTTCTTTCCTTGAGTGTACCGAGCATAAATATACCCATTGTGTCATCTCAGGTGCCAACATCTAGATCTATATTTGGTAGGGGAGGTCTTGATTTCACTTTGGGAAATGGGTAGCCATCTCTTCCTAGTATCTCAATAGGTAGCTTGGAAATGCCAAATGTTATATTTCCTTTTGGTTAAAGTTTCAATTCTATGTTTATCCTATTCCTAATGTTTTCACTAGAACTCGGAGTAGTAATTTTCCCATAGTACTAAATGTCCCTTGAGGTAGTAATGTCTTTGGGGGAACCAATGTCCCTTGAAGAAATAATTTCTTTTGGGACACTAATGTCAATAGAGGTAGTAATGTCTTTAGGTGTTGAGAAATGTAACTAGTTTCGGTCTTCATAATTGTTGTACTCATTTCAATATGTATCCTATGTAACAAACAAGAAAAAGAAAAAGAAAATTTATTATTATTAAAGCATATGCTTCATGCTCATTACTGATGGTATTCTAGGTAAAAACATGTTCTTCATGCTTCTAAGGGTTTCTAGGCCTTAGGATTTATTGTCTTGAGTCAAAGGAGTCAAGATCATGTTTATAATACCCTTCGGGGCAATATATATTTGTAATTTTTTTTTTTTTGAGTCTAGAAAGTCCTACAAGCTCCAAAAGTACAAGTTGACCCTGGGAACATCAACTCAGCATAAAGGAGGGAGTTCAATGAAATTTGGCATTAGGGGAAAATTCCCTCATTTGGACAGCCTTCCTCATCAAGCAAAACCCATCATAGCCCTTGGAAGAATTTAATTTGGTTAAGGAAAATATAATTTTAATTTGGAAACCCACATGTGCACAAAAGGATAGGTCAGCCTAAACAAATAATTTGGACACCCTCTGATGTAGTAAAACTGCAATCTGAAATCAATACACATTGACCTGTGAGTTATGGGCCCACAAAACCTATCAAAAGCGTTATTGGCTTTAAACCCCGGCAACACATAAAATCGGAACCACATGGGAAACACAGGAAAAACACGCTTCAACACATAAGACCAGACTTCAATTGCATTATGCCCGCATCTATAAATTTCTCGGGTCTGCTCCTTTCAACTGAACTCTATTAAATCAATATCTGCTGTCCATTATATTCACCGATCCAACAGTTGACATTACACCTGCTCAACGAAACTAATCGCTGATCTTCCACTGTCGATTAACTCACGGCAGATCCAACGGTTCACAAGGATATCGGGTGCACAACTTGCACGGAGAGTACTCACCCGAAAAGTTGTTTCCTCTCACCTCCTCATTGCTATGTGTCCTCCATTGAATGGAATCGGGGACCTTCCTTGAAATACCGTTTATTGGTTTTTGTCCACCCGATATACCACTTTCACTGTTGCAAAACTACTTTCGCGATCCAATGGCCACGATTGTTTGCAATCCAACGGTTGGGATTAAAGCAGCATCAACCAATGATAATTCTATAAAAAGCCTTTGACTTCTATCAATCCTGTGATTTAGGTGTGAAACATAAAAAAAACAAAGGAATAATCACTCTGCCTGAATATAGAGGATATGAAAGCATAACAAGGATTTCCATAGGATTGATAATCAATCACACACAAAACATCATTTATTCTCAATAAAAATAGTTACAGAGTCTTGGCCTTGGCCCGATTACACAAATAAAAGACCTTTGTTCAAAAGACAATCCACACACTATTCTTGCTCTCGCTCCACTCAATCCTCTCCTCATTACCTTTTTTCCCTTCTTTTTACAATCAAATATCACTCTATTCTATGCCTAACAACTCAATCCCTATTTTTAATCAATCTAACAGCAAATCTCTAATTCCTATCTCTACCACACACCTATGCTAACAAATTATCTTAGAACTTAAAATAAGACAATTTCAAACCATTACAATAATGAATACAACTCATTTCTTGAGAGATCCAACCCTCTCATTAAAATTGGCTTTTGACCAATCAGGTCAATGAAATTCAACTTGTTTAGCCACAACATGTGAACAAACTTTCACATTGCTGGCTAAGTCCGGATGCTCCGACATCAGACTCCTAGGGAAGAAAAGAATCATCCTTAAAACTTATAGGACTTACTCCATACTTCTACAATTCTTCTATTGTCAACCAGCTAGCATCCTCCACTGGTTGTCCTCTCCATTTGACTAGATATTGAAAATAAACTTGTCCTCTCGTTCTTTTGTTAACTCTTTTTTCCAAAACAGCTTCCACCTCTTTCTTAATTGTCTTTGGCATTTGTTCTTCCTAATTCAATGTTTGAACTTCATCTTCTGTAGTCTCCTCCTGTAGCTTTTTCTCTGTCTCCCTGTATGGATACAAATCTGCAACATTGAATATGGGTGATATCCCAATCCCTTCTAGAAATTCTACATGGTCATATCTTTTTCATCTTTAGTTTATTGTAAGTCTTAGCAATAAATCTTTCTTTTCTCAAATACACCATCACTAAATCTCCCACTTGGAATTCCTTCTCTCTTATTTTTATATATGTTCTCAGTTTGTATTTTCCACTGCTTTCCTGCAATCTGCCTTTGACATCTTCTTTTAGTTTCTGCATCTGCTCTGCAAACTCTTCGGCTTTTGCACTTCTGATCTCTTGTTCACCCAAATATATAAGCTCATACACACATCTTGGATTCATCCCAAATGTTAGTGCCTAAATCTACCTCAAGCTGAGAAAGGTAGGATCTAGGACAACATCAAACCACGTTTAACCTGGTAGCTAGCCCTACCAGGTCGGGAGAGGGATTTCTCCTTGTCGATCTCAACAAAATATGATCAATAAGGGCTTGAGTTTTTATTAAGCACAAGTTCCAAGTCCATTACCAGATCCACCAACACCATCACCAACAACAATAGTAGAGGTAGCAGCATAGCCAGTTGATCCATCCAAGCCAATTGCAGTAGTGATACCATTCAATGTGAAAGAGAAAAGTGCATCAAGATTTCAATGTATAGATCGAAGCACGTCAGGATTCCACTCAATGTCATGAACATATCTCACTCCATGTCTAGATCTAAGCACGTTATCAGTTATAAATGTAATGCACGATCAAAAGGTTGGCTTCAAGGCATACGATATAAGGCCTTTACAAGCGTGCAAGAAGAATCATGTGCTGCCATAAAGCCTATGCCCCCTAGTGTAACGCCAAGACCATCGCGCTTCACTCTAAGTATGACCTAAGTTCAGAAACTACTTCAATATCGCTTTTTCTCTATATCGATCTGTTTCCTTTGGAGTACATAGACTATCTACTATAGTTCAGTCAACTGGGTTGACTGATGTGAAGACTGATTTTAGGCTAGGTATGTGTGCAGAAGAGTTTGATTGAATTTGATGATGTTTTGTTGGCTCAAATGGAAAGGCAGATTTGGGTCTAGGGAATGAGGCCCAGTTTTATAGAGATCTCTATGGGGTAAGGTAGGAAACTGATTTGGTACTTCAAATTGAATGAAATGGAAAGCTTTAGATAGGTGAGGGGTTGAAGAGGGCAAGAAAACCTTAGGGGTCCTCTTCAAACAGCTGAAAACATAAATAATTAGACAAGCCCTAGGTAGAGCATTACAATTTCAATGGATTCTACCTTTATCCTTGTTTGATTTAGTTAAGAAGAAGAAAGATAGATATTGTCATACATAAACATAAGTAAACTCACAATTACAAAGGAAACACAATACCAAAGAAAGATTCCACATGAATCCCATAAAGTGCTGCAAACCTTGGTCTATTCCTTGGCCAAAATTGATGATATGAGCATACAATGAAGCTCCAAGCTTTCTCAAAAGTCCAACCATGCTAATGACTAAAAAATCACAAGATATAGGCAAACAATAACTCATCCTAGCCTCTAGGGGTTGAGCTCATAAGTTTCGGATCTGTTCCAACAAATTCTAAACTGAGAACTAAAAATTAGGCTGTGGAACAATTTGCCTCTAAAAACTAGGGAACTAATTCATTCAGTTGCAAACTACCTTTTCATGGATGAATCTACCTCTATGAGTGAAAATTTAGCATAATTACATCAAGATCCATCAAATTACATTAAATCACATCAAGAGTTTGACATTTAGAAGAAGAAAAGTCAAACTATCAAGACACTAGGTGAAAAACAGAGTATTTTTGGTCAAACTGAACAAAATTTCCCCAATGCGCCACGTTGATTTCCCTATGCGTAGTGCTTTTTTGTAGCTACTTTTGGAGGCCTTCCCGGTGTCCAAATTTGCTCCAAGTGTGCTTGTTGGAAAGGTATACCTGTTTACTTTTCAGAACAAGTATATTTTTTAAATTTGGCCTCCATTTGCCTATCCAAAACTGAGTTCTCTCAATACTGATTCTTGTGTGTCCAAGAAGGGGCAGAAAGGTAATTTTTGGGGTGTTTTTGACCTTTTTGGGGGCTCAAAACCCGTCAAAAGTTCTTGGCCATTTGTGAGAATGCATATTTTTTCATGAAAAATCCAAACATGCTGATTTTTCATCAAAAGGAGACCCCCATCAAAAGCGAGCGCCAGGTGGCGCGGTGCATTGGGTAGAAAAGCCTGTGTTTTGGCCCAAAAACTCCAAAATTGCAAAAAGTGTCCAATTTTTTTTGAAATATGGGCTGAGTGTTTTTCATTAAGTGTTGTGTTGGGCCAATGAAGCCTCATCCAAGATCTGGAGTCTTTCTTGCTCTTTTCGCTTCGTCAATGCTTTCTTCAACTTGGCCTTCGAAACCCTGATTCTTGCTTTGCACACCTTGTTTCTCGCCAAGTAGTGGTATGCCATGTTCCTCAACATAGTTTTCTCATTGTTGGCCTTCTCTAGCATCCTTTCCCAAGTGAAAGTTTGTTCTCTCAAGCCATGATTCCGGGTCATGTTCAATCTCTTGCTCATACCCATGATCACTGTCTCTTTCCATTGTTTTCCTTTGGTTTTGAAAAATGTGGTTGTATATGGATGGTCTTGTGGATAACAGTGTAAAAATATGGCGGAGGAATGAAATGGGTAGAGTGTATGGAAGAGGGTGTAAAAATGTATATGTGAATAGAGTTTTAGGGATGTGAGTAGGGTTTAGGGATATGGATAGGGTTTTAGGGACAGGTTTTAGGCTATGGGATAGCAATTAGGGTTTGGGGATTTTGCAGCTAGGGTTTGGGATAATGGGAATTGGGGATAGGGGTGAATGATTTTTAGGAATATGGGAATTAGGGAATGAGTGGATGAAACTGGAAAATAAATGGAGGAGTCAAAGAGTGAGGGAGTGGTAGAGTGGACTTGGCAGCAAAAATACAAATGCAAACCCTAGGCAATTGTTTTTGAGAAAAAATTGCAAGGAGGTAGGGTTTGAGTTTATCTCACTAAGCCACCATAAATTTTAAGAAAAACTCTTTCACTAGCAAGGAAAAAGGCTTGACTTGCACACCATAAGATTGAGCAAATTTGGAAATATGAGAGTTTATAGGTGGAATCAGGCTTGCAGCTCTATGCGCCGCACCACAAACCCAACGCGCCGCACCTGTTATATGCATCGTGCCAGTGTATTTTTTACACTATGGAGGTCGGCCCAATGCGCCGCACCACTTGTATGCGCCATGCCTCTCACCCAATGCACCGTGCCCACGAACTTGCACAGTTTTGCTGCAATTTTGCTCCCTTTGTTCAACACGGCCTTCTCTTGCTCAATCTTTCTTCTTTGAATGCAAATGAGCTCTATGAATCATAAAAAATGATTTGTATAAAAGAGATTTTGATTTTTCATTCATAAAACCCACTTTTGTAATGTTTACATTGGGACTTACTTTTAAACTCTATTTTTTGGGCAGTTTACTTTATTTTTGTCTTTGATGAACTAAATGATTTGATTCTTTGTTTGCCTTGCAGGGGATGGAGTTGCTGAAGCTTTGCAAGGTGACTAGGGTTTCCATTGAAGCTATTACGACATGAAAAACTTGAAATTACATTAAATTTAGACACGAAAACATAGAATACTTTGTTTTTCCTCAAAACAGGGTTTTGAGGAAAAAAAAATTCCCGAGCAAGTGATTATGAAATTCATTAGTACTATAACTTTATTCAGCCTCCTCATGCACCTGCTGACTTTTATTGGACATTTTGAAGAAATTTTTGATGAAACCTTAAACATAATGAAAACTGAAACCCTAGAAATGACTCTTGCAAATTTAAAGACAAAAAGTGACTGTAGATGATTTTGATGAATGGAAATGGGCCAGTAGGTAAAGGACATAAGGGAAAATGTACAACAAGCCACTACCGTTAGATGATCCATGCTCCTAGTGGAATGCAACTAACTGAGTGAGACACCTAATATGCAATGCAACAAGAGAATTTGATCACTGACAGAGGGATGAAGTTACCGACATTAACACCAAAAACAATCTGAAACGGACTCATCCCAGTACTTCGGTTTGGAGTGTCATTATAAGAAAACTCAGCCTAATCTAGTGAAAAATCCCACTGTTTAGGACTTTGATACACTAAAATTCTCAATATGTTCCCCAAGCTTCTGTTTACTACCTCGGTTTGTCCATCTGTTTGAGGATGGTATGCTGAACTGAAACTAAGGTTAGCTCCCAAATTCTTCCAAAGAGTTCTCTAAAAATAGATTAGCTATATGTGTTGCATCACTAGTTTTCTTACAAGCAATGAAATGTGCCGTCTTGGAAAATCTATCTACTACAACATAAATAGAATCATTTTCCCTTTGAGTTTTAGGTAAGCCCAAAAAAAAATCCATGCTAACTACATCCCATGGTCGGTTTGGTATTGGCAATGGTTGGTAAAATCCTGTATTTTGGCTTCTCCCTTTAGCATGATGACATATCCTACACTTCTCAACAAATCTATTAATATCAGTCTGCATCTTTGGCCAATAGTAAAAAGCATTTACCTGTGCAAAGGTTTTGTCTTGTCCAAAGTGACCAGATAATCCCCCACTATGTTTCTCCTTTATTATGTTTTCCCTCATAGAACATTTGGGAATGCACAACTTTTTATATTTAAACAATAACCCTCCTTGGATAAGATAATCTAACTGTTGACTTCTGTTATGAACTATTGGATTTTGAACTACTATATAGATATCTTTGAAATCTACATCATCTTTATACATTTCAACCATTTCTTCAAATCCTACAACACCCACCTTGAATTCTTGCACAATTAAACTTACCCTGCACAATGCATCAACGACTTTATTTGACTTACCACTCTTGTGTTTTATCACAAAAGTAAAGCTTTGCAAAAATTCTACCCACTTGGCATGTTTCTGGTTCAACTTTAGCTAGTTATTGATGAACTGTAAGGCATGATTGCCAAAATACAATATGAATTCCTTTGGTAGCAAATAATGTCTCCATTTTTTTAAGGCTTGTACAATAACATACAATTCTTTATCATAAGAAGAATACTTCTTCTTAGCTTCATTTAGTTTCTCACTAAAGTATGCTATCAGTCACTGTTCCTGACTCAAAACTGCTCCAATTGCAACTCTAGTAGCATCTATTTCAACTTGAAATACCTTTTCAAAATCAGGTAAAGCCAAAATTGGTTTCTCTGTGATTTTGTCCTTCAGTAATTTAAAAGTCATGTCTGCTGCTTCTTTCCACTTGAATGGTTTATTAGTCTCCTTGAATGTTTCAAGAATTGGTGTGCAAATCTGACTAAAGCCTTTGATAAACTTTCTGTAAAAACTTGCAAGACCATGGAAGCTTCTTACCTCAAATATATTTCTTGGAATAGGCCAGTTCCAAATTACTTGTACTTTCTCTGGATCCATTTTCAATCCTTCTTTAGAAACTACAAATCCCAAGTAAAGTAATGATTCCTTCATGATACTACATTTTTTCAAATTTATCAGTGGTTTCTCTTTCTGCAGAGTTCTTAGAACCAACTTAAGATGCTATAGATGTTCTTCTTTACTTCTACTAAAGACTAGAATATCATCAAGATAAACAATAACAAACTTGCCTGGATATTCCTTCAAAACTTCATTCATCAATCTCATGAATGTACTAGGTGCATTAGTGAGTCCAAAAAGCATCAATAAGCACTCATACAACCCACTATTTGTTTTAAATGCAATCTTACATTCATTGCCTTCTCGAGTTCTTATTTGATGATATCCACTCTTCAAATCTATTTTACTAAAATATTTTGATCCACTCAAACAATCCATCAAATCATCCATGCATGATAAATGAAATCTATACCTAATAGTGATCTTGTTTATAGCTCTGGAATCTATACACATTCGCCATTCACCTCCTTTCTTTGGACTGAATACTGTTGGTACATCACATGGACTAAGACTTTCTCTGATTAACCCCTTATCCATCAGCTCCTGCACTTGTCTTCCAACTTCTTCATTCTCTTGAGGAGTTAATTTGTATGCTGCCTTGTTTTGCAAACTTGCTCCTGGTATTAGATCAATATGATGACTATTACTCTTGATCGGTGGCAATGCATTTGGAAACTCATCCACAACAATATCAGCAAAATCGTTCAACAAAGTTTTGATTTCCTCAGGTAAATTGTCTATGTTTGTGGAAGTCAAAATTACCTTAGGTCTCCCTATGACAACAAAATGCATTTCTTCACCTTTTTCAACCTCTTGTAACAACTCTTTCCCACTCATCAGCATAACACTACTTCCAGGTGTTCCTTTTTCAGTTTCATCCTTCAATGGTAGGAGTGTATGTTTAGTTCCATCCTTCTCTAGAGTATAAGTGTTTCTCCTCCCATCATGAATATATTTTTGATCAAATTGCCATGGTCTTCCCAGTAATACATGGCATACATCCATGCGCATTACATCACATAATATCACATCTTTATATGTACCAATTTGTATCTCAACCTTGCATTGTTCTGTCACAATAATCTGATGTCCTTTTTGTAACCATGACACTTTGTAATGAGTAGGGTGTATTGTCTTTGCTAGTCCGATCTTGTCAACATCTCTGTAGAAACAAGGTTGTTAGTGCTTCCACTATCAATTATTACTTTACAACACTTACCTTTTTATTTACAGGTAGTTCTAATTAAATTCTTCCTCTATGATGGTTCTTCAATCTCCTTCTCTGTCTTAAGCAAGGTCCTTCTCAATAATAGGGATTATCCTACTTCAAGCGATTCTTCCTTTTCCATAAGTCGAGGTGGTTCTAGCTTTGCCTCAGCCACATTCACATTCCTCTGACTTGCTGGTTTATTATGAGGATAGACCCATGACACATGTCCCCATTCTCCACATGTGTAACACCGAACATCTCTTCCTCGGCCTCTTCCTTTATTAAAGTCTCCCCTATGTGGTGGTATGCTACTTGAGCTGCCTGCTTCATGCTAATGATGTGGTCCCCTTGGTCTGGTAGTTCCTCTACCTCTTACTGATCTTCTTCCTTTATTCCTATGATTCTATTTTCTCAACATCTTCTCTTCTGCCTTCAAACCTGCTTGATAGGCATCTTCAATAGTTTTTAAACTCAACAAGCTGATCCCATCCTGGATTTCACACCTTAAGCAATTGATATATCTAGCTACCTTCTCCATTTCATCTTCTACATGTCCTTCTCTAATACTCAATCTACAAAACGTTTTAGTGTGTTCTTTAACAAACATTACTTTTTGCCTTAAATTCTGCAATTGTTTAAAAAGATTTAACTGATAGCCTTTAGCTATAAATTTATATAAATTTGAATAATATAACACTTATTCATAGAGATTATCATGATTATACACTATTTGTGGAATGCATGCATAATACATAACCTCCTCTACCATTGATCATCAATTTGCGGAATTAAAAAAATAATCGCATGCGCACATTGAAACATCAATCACACATATCAACACAGTATGTAATGGGAAGACATACAACTGAAAACCCCCAACTATCTGTATATTATAATGATAGATAACATGTAATAATACATAGTACAATACTCCTCACAAGTACTCAGTACTATCTCCACATGTTACACACAAACTAGCTTAGATCTGAACAAGTCACGGGTCAAATCTCCTCCACTGTTTGCCTGCCTCTACTGTGAAATCCAAGTTGAGAATAGATCAGATCCAAGTTCAAATTCCCTTGGCTTTTACTGTGCAATCCTCATTGGTAATCTCAATCAATGATTGCGCAAATCTTATGCACAGCTATAGTCACAACTGATAGTAGTCTCACCCTTTCACCCACCTCTAACACTTGTCTCCACTGAACTGTCCATGCACTCAGTTAACTGATGTATTCTTTAGTTGATTTATGAGTTAATAATTAGTGAATTAATTAATAATTAATTCACACCACTCATCACTAGTGTATTTTTCTGTTAGACTAAATACAACTAGCTCAACTAAGTCAAATTGAACACAAATCCATCAACTCCTCAATCAACTCCACCAAAATCAATCACTTGAGTTCTAACTGAAGTCCATCATGCAATAGCTCAAATAACCCATAGGAAAAGCGTATTACCTTCTGGAAGTTGCATGTGCCACATCCGTAGCTCGAACTGAAGTGCTGCAAGAGGATAAGATAATGTTTATAGTCCAAATATTATTAAAAGCTAATAATATTCGACTGTTCTATTTTTTGACTGGCAGTCTAAAAATAGACTCCGCCCATATGTATAAAAATAGAGGTCCATCTTTTTTTACCAACATGATAAATCATCCATAAATAGCATCCTGCAACTCATAGACCATGATCCATATGTATAAAAATAGACATAGTCTAAAAATAGACTTTGCGCCAAAAATAGCCTGTGGGCCCACTTAGTGAAGGCGAAATTCTTTTCACTAAGCTCCATCATCTTGTTTCATTTTCAACACTCTCTCTCAACAAGATATGGATTATCTACAACCCCTATCCTACCTCTGTGGCATTTGAATTTGCTCCTGGTGAGCGCCTTCGTCAAGATATCAACATCCTGATCCTCCGTGGGAATGTATGAAAGTAACATGACTCTCCATTGCACACAATCTCTGATATGATGGTATTTGATGTTGATGTGCTTGGATCTATCATGAAATACTAGATTAGCCAAGAGTTTAATGAAACTCTAGTTATCACAATAAATCACAGTAGGCTCCAAGTGTGACCCGAACAACCCGACTAGGATCTTCCTCATCCATATAGCCTCGCATGCAGCCAAACTTGCTGCCATATACTCGGCCTCTGTTGAACTAAGTGCCACAGATCTCTACTGAACTTCTGTACCAAGAAACTGTTGTTGACCCGATACTGAAGATCCCTCCAGATGTGCTCTTTCTGTCCGTTGGGCTCCCTGCCCAATTTGCATCCGTGAAGCCACATAGCTTCACCTCATCCTCCTGTCTGTACCACAATCCATATCCCGATGTGCCTTTGAGATAACGCAATACATGCTTGCCTGCCTTCCAGAAGAGCTTGGTTGGCTTAACCATAGCTTGTGAAAGCTGGTTAACAACATAGCATATATCGGGTCATGTATTGACTAGATACATAAGCGACCCCACCAAATGTCGATAAACAATGGCATTCACTACCTCCGCTGAAGTAGCATCCTCCTTCCTCCAACCTCCAGGAAGAGGAGTATCAACAGGCTTGTAGCCATGCATGTTGAACTTCTTTAGTATCTCTCGGGCATACTTACCCTGAGAAACAAATAGTCCATCACTGTGCTGCCAAATTTCCAATCCCAGGAAATAATGAAGGAGGCCCAAGTCCTTCATCTCAAACTCTCTA
>APFE031408509.1:6996-29852 GCA_000404065.3 Pinus taeda
TCAACATCATAGTGAAAAATGTTTTGATGTAGGTGATTGGGTATTTTTACTGCTACATCTCAAGCAAACTATTTATGAGAAGGAAATGTTGGCAATACTATATGCACTTAAGAAATGGTGACATTATCGAATGGGAAGACACTTCAAGGTAAAAATGGATCATCATAGCCTTAAATACTTTTTAGAACAACTATTTTCTATAGAAGGACAAAAAAAATGGGTCACAAATATGTTGGGTTATGACTTTGACATCATCTATAAAAAAGGGAAGCAAAATTTTGTTGCAGATGCACTCTCAAGAAAGGATGAGGATGTTGAAGCATTGTATTCTGTTACTTCTATTATCCAACCAGATTGGATAAACGAAGCAAGGGATGAATGGAAGAAGGATGAAGAAGTATGGCCACTTATTCAAAAGTTTCAAAAGATCGCAATTCAAACAATATTGCCAGAAATTGAAGAGGAAGGAAAAATCATATTGGAACCTGGAGCAGTCACAGAAACAAGAACCCAACGGCTATGAAATCGATCAATTGTAGAGTACCTCATTAAGTGGAAGAACTTACCTGCTAAAGATTCCACATGGCAGGACAAGAATTTTATACAGAAGCATCAAGAACTACTCAAGCATTGTGGACAACACTTTTTGAAGGAGAGGGGCATGTTAGGCCCCTATACTACTAGTGTAACCCCTTATTGTTATTAGTACAACCCCCTTATTATGTTGATGTACCCATGTAGTGCCCATATTGTTACTATTGTCGCCCATAAAAGCCCACTATTGTTATTATTATGCCCTTACATTATTATTGTTATGTCGGCTCTGATTATATTATGACCCCTTAGACTCCTATATATAGAAATGAGGTATTTTTATTTGTATCATCCAAGAATTGTTGATTTATGTAATGTCAAGGAGGTCACCCCCTCGAAGAGGCTGAATTCTAAGGTGTTGATCTATCTTTTCTATCTTTTTCTTTAGCTCGTTTCATAACATTTGGTATTAGAGCTTTGGATTCTAGGGTTTTGCTGCTCCAAATAGGTCATCGTGGAATTTCTGCTATAAAATATTTTCTGTGCCATTTTAGAACTGAAAACAAAACCCATTTGAGATGAAATTGCACTAAACCTCGAGTTTGAATTTCGAAGCTTTTCGCACTATATTTGCGGAGATATGATCTAAGGAAATTGGTCTTTTTGCAGACTCCTGAATTACATTCCAAGCAGGTGACCTGGGGAAAATTGTCATAACTTTCTCCCTGTGTGTCGAATTGAAATTTTGTCAGAAGGTATAGAAAAATAAAAAACTCTAATTTCTTGTATATATTTTTCAAAGCCGAAGGTTGAAACGGTGACATGTGGCACGTCTTACAAGTTCGCTCTACTGAACTAGTCTATAATCAGGTCACTGTGGGAGATTTGGCATAACTCTTTCTTGGAGAATCCAATTTGGATTATACTGGTGGCATTGGAAGGCGTAATTAGAGGGCTACTGTAGGTCACAATTTCAGAACTTAAATATTTGAAAGTACAGAGTTACAGTTGTTTCAAGATCGACCTCCTAAAATAAAAAAGAAGCAAGATGAGGAAGTTTGATGGCAAGGATCCAATAAATTGGATACTTCAGATGGAGCAATATTGTGATCTACATGGTGTACCACTGTTACAAAAGGTATGTATTGCATCTTCATATTTAGAAACAGATCAATCTTTATGGTATAAAGGGCTTTGTTCTCGTAAAAAACTTGTTACATGGTCAATTTTCATGGAGGAAATGATAGCACATTATGAGGATACAAAGAGAAACACCTTCTTTAGAGCAATGCCACGACACTTGGAAAGAGTAAAGGGCCTTTGTTACATAGTGCAAAGTAAAATTATGGCAACAAGGAATTCTACCCCTTACAACTGTAAACATGAAACTGTTGTTTCTTCTAGCCTTCCACAACCTACAAGGGTTACACCACAACAATTGGAAGAAAAAAGAGAAAAAGGGTTGTGTTACAATTGTGATAGAAAATGCACTAAAGGTCATAAGTGTGTTGAGAAGAAATTAGTTTACATAGAGTATGAAGAGGAGGAAGAAAAGGATCAAGAAACATCAAAAGAAGAGGATATACGCCAAGACCCAACCCCAGAGAAAAAAGAAATGAATCAAACCATATCTTGTAAAGAATTCGCAAGAATTACCACTCCTCAAAATCTCAAGATAGAAGGACATATCAAGAAGAAAAAGGTGCAAGAAGTGAAAGATCACATTGAGAAAGAAGAAATGAATCCAACCATACCTTGTAATTCATTGGTTGGAATTACCACTCCTCAAACTCTCAAGATAGAAGGGCATATCAGGAAGACAAATGTTCAAGGAGTGAAAGATCACATCAAGCAACAAGAAATGAATTCGACCATATCTTGAAAAGGATTGGAAGAAATTACCACTCCTCAAACTCTAAAGATAGAAGGACATATCAAGAAGAAAAAGGTTGAAGAAGTGAAAGATCACATCGAACATCAACACAAAGTTCTCCAACTTTTAAAGGATAATGCCACTTTGGTGAAAAATTGAATGAAACAACAGGTAGATCAACATCGTAGTGAAAATGTTTTGATGTAGGTGATTGGATATTTTTACTGCTACATCTCAAGCAAACTATTTATGAGAATGAAATGTTGGCAATACTATATGCACTTAAGAAATGGTGACCTTATCAAATGGGAAGACACTTCAAGGTAAAAATGGATCATCATAGTCTTAAATACTTTTTAGAACAACTATTATCTTTAGAAGAACAAAAATAATGGGTCACAAATATGTTGGGTTATGACTTTGACATCATCTACAGAAAAGGGAAGCCAAATTTTGTTGTAGATGCACTCTAAAGAAAGGATGAGGATGTTGAAGCATTGCATTGTGCTATTTCTATTATCCAACCAGATTGGATAAACGAAGTAGGTGATCAATGGAAGAAGGACGAAGAAGTATGGCCACTTATTCAAAAGTTGCAAAAGATCCCAATTCAAACAATATTGCCAAAAATTGAAGAGGAAGTAAAAATCATATTGGAACCTGGAGTAGTCACAGAAACAAGAACCTGACAGCTATGAAATTGATCGATTTTAGTGTTCCTCATTAAGTGGAAGAAATTACTCGCTAAAGATTCCACATGAGAGGAGAAGAATTTTATACATAAGCATCAAGAACTACTCAAGCATTGAAGAGAACACCTTTTGAAGGAGAGGGGCATGTTAGGCCCCTATACTACTAGTGTAACCCCTTATTGTTATTAGTACAACCCCTTTATTATGTTGATGTACCCATTTAGTGCCCATATTATTACTATTGTGGCCCATAGAAGCCCACTATTGTTATTATTATGCCCTTACATTATTATTGTTATGTCGGCTCTGATTATATTATGACCCCTTAGACTCCTATATATAGAAATGAGGTATTTTTTTTTGTATCATCCAAGAATTGTTCATTTATGTAATGTAAAGGAGGTTTCCCCCTCGAAGAGGCTGAATTCTAAGGCATTGATCTATCTTTTCTATCTTTTTCTTGAGCTCGTTTCATAACATTTGGTATTAGAGCTTTGGATTCTAGGGTTTCACTGCTCCAAATAGGTCATCCTGGTATTTTTGCTATAATGTTTTTTCTGCGACGTTTTAGAACCGAAAAAAAAAACCCATTTGAGATGAAATCGCACTAAACCTTGAATCCGAATTTCGGAGCTTTTCGCACTATATTTGCGAAGATATGATATAAGGAATTTGGTTTTTTTGTAGACTCCTGAAGTACATTCCAGGTAGGTGACCTGGGGAAAATTGTCATAACTTTTTCTCTGAGCATCGGATTGAAATTTTGTTAGAAGGTACAAAAAAAAAACAGACTCTAGTTTCTTGTATATATTTTTCAAAGCTGGAGGTCGAAACAGTGACATGTGGCACAATGTACAAGTTTTCTCTACTGAACTAGTCTATAATCGGGTCACTGTGGGAGATTTGGCATAACTCTTCATTGGAGAGTCCAATTTGGATTAGACTGGTTGCATTGGAAACAAGAAGTAGAGGGCTACTGCAGGTCACAATTTCAAAACATAAATATTCAAAAGTACATAGTTACAGTCATTTCAAGATCGAGCTCCTAAAATCAAGAAAAAGCAAGATGAGGAAGTTTGATCGCAAGGATCCAGTAAATTGGATACTTCAGATGGAGCAATATTTTGATCTACATGGTGTACCACTGTTACAAAAGCTATGTATTGCATCTTCATATTTAGAACCAGATCAATTTTTATGGAATAAAGGTCTTTGTTCTCATAAACAATTTTTTACATGGTCAATTTAAACGGAGGAAATGATAGAACATTATGAGGATACAAGGAGCAATGCCACAACAATTGGAAAGCGTAAAAGGGCTTTCTTACATAGTGGAAAGTAAAATTATGGCAACAAGGAAGTATACTCCTCACAACTTTAAAGATGAAAGTGTTGTTTCTTCTAGCCTTCCACAACCTACAAGGGTTACACCACAACAATTGGAAGAAAAAAGAGAAAAAGGGTTGTGCTATAATTGTGATATCAAATGCACTAAAGGTCATAAGTGTGCTGAGAAGAAATTGTTTTACATAGAGTATGAAGAGGAGGAAGAAAAGGATCAAGAAACATCAAAAGAAGAGGATATAAGCCAAGCCCCAACCCCAGAGAAAGAAGAAATGAATTAAACCATATATTGTAAAGCATTGGCAAGAATTACCACTCCTCAAACCCTCAAGATAGAAGGACATATCAAGAAGAAAAAGGTGCAAGAAGTGAAATATCACATCGAGAAAGAAGAAATGAATCCAATGATATCTTGTAATTCATTGGTTGGAATTACCACTCCTCAAACTATCAAGATAGAAGGGCATTTCAAGAAGAAAAATGTTCAAGAAGTGAAAGATCACATCGAGCAACAAGAAATGAATCTGACCATATCTTGTAAAGGATTAGAATAAATTACCACTCCTCAAACTCTAAAGATAGAATGACATATCAAGAAGAAAAAGGTTCAAGCAGTGAAAGATCACATCGAACATCAACAACAAGCTCTCCAACTTTTAAAGGATAACACCACTTTGGTGCAAAATCGAATGAAACAACAAGTAGATCAACATTGTAGTGAAAAATGTTTTGATGTAGGTGATTGGGTATCTTTACTGCTACATCTCAAGCAAACTATTTATGAGAAGGAAATGTTGGCAATACTATATGCACTTAAGAAATGGTGACATTATCGAATGGGAAGACACTTCAAGGTAAAAATGGATCATCATAGTCTTAAATACTTTTTAGAACAACTATTATCTTTAGAAGAACAAAAACAATGGGTCACAAATATGTTGGGTTATGACTTTGACATCATCTACAGAAAAGGGAAGAAAAATTTTGTTGCAGATGCACTCTCAAGAAAGGATGAGGATGTTGAAGCATTGTATTGTGCTATTTCTATTATTCAACTAGATTGGATAAATGAAGCAAGGGATGAATGGAAGAAGGACGATGAAGTATGGCCACTTATTCAAAAGTTGCAAAAGATCCCAATTCAAACAATATTGCTAGAGATTGAAGAGGAAGGAAAAATCATATTGGAACCTGGAGCAATCACAGAAACAGGAACCCGACAGCTATGAAATCGATCAATTTTAAAGTACCTCATTAAGTGGAAGAACTTACCTGCTAAAGATTCCACATGGGAGGATAAGAATTTTATACAGAAGCATCAAGAACTACTCAAGCGTTGAGACCAACACTTTTTGAAGGAGAGGGGCATGTTAGGCCCCTATACTACTAGTGTAGCCCCTTATTGTTATTAGTACAACCCCCTTATTATGTTGATGTACCCATGTAGTGCCCATATTGTTACTATTCTGGCCCATAGAAGCCCACTATTGTTATTATTATGCCCTTACATTATTATTGTTATGTCGGCTCTAGTTATATTATGACCCCTTAGACTCCTATATATAGAAATGAGGTATTTGTATTTGTATCATCCAAGAATTGTTCATTTATGTAATGTAAAGGAGGTTGGCCCCTCGAAGAGGCTGAATTCTAAGGCGTTGATCTATCTTTTCTATCTTTTTCTTGAGCTAGTTTCATAACACCTTATCCACAAGAGGAAACTGACTATCCTTCGGTAGATCCCAAGTGACGAGCACAATGGAGAGAAACAACCATGAATAGTTGAATGCTTTACTCTTTTCCTACGCCTCCGAACAGTTCGAAAGGAACTTGCTAGAAAGGTATCTGGACCAATTGAATTGTATGCCCTCCATGCACTGGGCAGCCAACGAAATCACTGGCATTGGAACCTCATCTGCGCGACATTCCCCCATGACTTTCCCACAAGGATCTGCTTGTAAATTTGTAATGCAGGGCCAGTGATAGAGGTGATCAATTACTCGCACGGATTCTTCACAATTTTGAACTTATCCCTCATATTTTTAGTGAGGTCACGCTCACTCGTTTTTTTTGCCAAACTTCTTAGTCGGATTCAACCCTGAGTGCGGTAGCAGCATGATCTAATGGATTAGCATATCAGTAATAGGGATCAAGCATTCAGTCACAAACAACCGTCATGCACCAGGGTTAGCACTTGCTTGATAACTATCAGGCTGATGGTGGAGCAGTGGTAGTGGGGCACCCACAACAAGTTCAACAACCCCAACTAATTTACTTGGTGAATCCACTCCACAGGATCTAGCATGATGACACCTGATTCCTTATAAAATACCCTCTTCATGTAGTTCTTTGTTGCCAAGTGGGTGAACCTATCATGGTGCACCAAATCCTAGTCTTTCAGCTTGAGATGGGAAATCCGCGCCAAGCGCAAACATTCAAAAGTGACGTTCTTTGGTAATAGGAGTGTATTGAGGAGGAATTTTCCTACATCTAGGTCCTTAGTGAACTTCAATTTTCCCTTGCATGGAGGGATATAATTTGGTAACTTGAATATAGGATCCACTCCCTTGGTGTCTATGTCCTCCACACACTCTTTGGCCTCCAAATCCACCACTTTCCCCTTATGCTTAGCACCCAGTTTTTCTTTCTTTTGGGCCTAGGTGGTAGCATGCTTCCTTGGTGACTTGTGCACTAGCATGGGATTCTTCTACATGTCCTTCTTAGGGTTGGGCACTTCTCTCACTGGTGTAGGCTTCAACCTAGGTGACCTCGGCACCATAGGCACAAAAGCTGGAGCCTCCTTGCTCATTACCTCTATAGCATCTCCCTCAGAGGCAAAAACTCATCCAATACTAACAGCCTCTCTTGGTCTAGGAATCATGATGAAAATAAATCATTGGGTATCCTCGAGTAACTTATAAAATACAAAACTAGCAACTAAGTTAGGGAAAAACTGAGGATTCATAAACAATCGACATCTTAGCATAGAAATTCTAAGGATGAAAAATCTCTTTTGGTAGATGACCACACGTAATTTATAGGAAAATTCAAATTCAAATTCGATCATCCCCCCCAAAATCCATCCATAAATGTTGATTTGGTGGTAGATATAGAAATATTTCGGCCTTAAATATCGCTACCCCACTCCTCTTAACTGTCTTCTAGTAGTCAAATCATGAACAGTGACTGTAATGCTCACTTTTTGGCTATGCTACGTGGTGTCTTCCCCTATATGGCAACTCCCTTCATGCTTATTTTGGTACTTTCACATCATCCTATTTAGCACAACTCCCCTATCGCATAGCTCTACAAACCACGCAATGTAGTTTAGAGTCATGTGCATCCTTCTAGCTGCCTGGAGTGGTAATATTATGCTACCGTCATGTAGTCATTCGGCTAGATCCTTAGTGTATGGCTTCAATAGGATTCCATTTACCCTTCCCAGAAATGGGTCTCCATTCAACTTCGTGAGCTGAATTACTCCACCATATGTAATCTCTTTGATAACATATGGCCCCAACCAATGGATCAGAAATTTTCCTGGAAACTTATCAAACTTACTGTCATATAATAAAACCAAATCATTTACCTTGAAGGTGCATAGTTTGATGTGTTGATTGTGCCAAGATTTTTCACATTCCTTTTGAACCTGCTAATGGAATCCAACGAAAGACCTCCCTTCCTTGATATCCATTAGTTGTGCCATCCTTTCTTCTAATGCTCCACATTCCACCATTCCTATGAAAGTTGTGATGTGTAGAATAGGCATGATATACTCCATAGGCATGACAACTTCCATGCCATAGACCAATATAAAAGGTGTCTGACCAGTAATACTTTTACACGTAGTTCTGTAAGCCCATAACACTGTTGGTATGCACATGTCCCAATCATTCCACTGTGCATTGCAAACCTTTGTCAGTGCATTCTCCAATATCTTATTAAAAGCCTAAACCATTCGATTAGCGTGAGGGTGATATGGCATACTCGTCTGATGGTAAACCGAGAACTCGTCTATTAGTGTGCTGATCGTTTCATTGAGAAAATGCATACCGCAATCACTCGTCTGTACCTCTAGGTAGCCAAACCTAGTTAACACATATTTGAGTAGAAACGTTTTTGTTGTTTCCCTTGTACAATCCTTCACAGGCTCTGCCTTCACCCATCTAGTCAGATATTCAGTCATGATAATGATATACCATGCAGCTGTCTTCTTTCATAGAGGGTGAGTCAGTGCTATAAAATCAATTGCCCATTTCTCAAATGGATGCAATTATACCTGTGAATTCAAAGGCAGCTCATCCCTCCATGATGGCCTGACTATTCTCTAACATGCATCACATGCCCTACAATAGGCTTTAGAATCCTTATGCAGTGTCAACCACCACAACCTAGTGTGCAAAATCTTCTGTGATGTTTCTTTTCCTGCATAATTCCCTCCAACATCTCCTCCATGAGCTTTAACGAGGATACTGTTATGTTAAAAATTAGGAACATAATGTCGAAGTATCTCATCTGATACTATCTTATACAAATGCCCCACAATTATAGAGAAATCTGTCACATGCACCACCAATTCCTTCTTTTGCTAACTGGTATCTCCTTTTGGATTCGTTCCTATAGTCAAGAAATGGATAATATCTACGAAGTGATTATTCGCTACACGCACTATGAAGAGTTGTGCACCAGGTAGCCCTTCCTCTAAATTTGTAAGCTCTTCTCCCATTTCAATGTGCGATAGATGGTATGGCGCTGCATTCAATCTTCCTGGCTTCACAATTACTTCAAAGTCATATTCTTGAAACAGCAATAGTCATCTGCATATCCCCCCCCAAACATGGGTTTGTTAACTATATATTTTAATGCAGAATGGTTTGTTTACATCTTGAAATGTTTTCCTAGCAAGTAACATCTAAATTCTAGAGCATGTACACCATAGCCAAGCCTTCGAGCTCTGTCGTCGAATAATTCTTTTCATCCTTTGACAACTTCCTTCTTGCAAATGCTATAGGGTGATCCAACTCTCCTTCAATGACATGTGTTAGCACTACTCCTAGCACAATATTCGAGGCATCCACATGCACATGAAATTCCTTCTTTCGATCTGGGAAGACTAGGATCACCGAGCTGACCATTTTCTCCTTTAAAACATCCAGGCTATGCTGAAATTCTTCATCCCAACATAATGTAGCATCCTTCTTTAGTAGCGTTTCCATAGGTGGGATAATATGAGCATAACTTTTTATGAACTTCCGATAGTACCTAGTGTGGCCAAATATTGTTCGTAGCCGCTTAACACTTCTTGGTGCCTCCAAATTAATTATTACCACAATATTAGCAGGGTCCACTGTAAGTCCTTTCTTTCATACCACATGACCCATCAAGATTCTGAGCGGGACGTAGAACAAGCATTTCTTCAAGTCTAGCACAATATGATACCTTTGGCATGTATCCAACATCAAGTGCAAACTGGCTGCATGGCACTTTACTATCCCCAACATTATCCAATCATCAAAATATACCTCCAAGAACTTGTGAATAAATTCTTTGAACGTCGTGATGACTATGCGCGAGAAGATTGGTGACGCATTCTTAACTCCAAAAGGCATCATTGTATACTGGAAACATCCCCATTCTATCGCGAAAGTGGTCTTGCTCATGTCTTTTGGTGCAATCTTAATCTAATGCTATCCAGAGAACCCATCAGTGAATGAATACGTCTCTAGCCCTTTAACATTATCCAGTACTTCATCTGTGAATGGAGTTAGGAAAGTATCATGAATGCAAGCATTGTTAATCTTCCTAAGATGTATGCAAATCCTTATTTTATCCTTATGCTTCTTTTCCTAAACTACCATTGAACTCACCCAATTAGATTCCTCCACCGGTTCAATAACACATGCTGTAAGCATCTTGTCCAACTCCAAGTAGACCTTTTCCTTGTATTTGGGATTAAGGTGATATGGCCTTTGCGTAATGGGCTTTGCCTCTGGTTTCAAAGTTATTTTCATCACTCCCAAATTGCCTATTATGTGTTTTAAGTAAGAAAATGTGGTATGAAATAAGTCCTTATATTTGTGGAGAAACTCAGCGACTTTATCTATTGTAGCATCATCCTAGTAATCTCCAATCTTTAAAAACTTTAGCCCTGCCTCTATGCCAATGTTCAGTTGTCTAGTCTTCAATGGTGCGGTGATGTCTAGATTTTCTATCTATGGTCCCTCAACTTCACGATGGTCTTCAGCCTCTGGGATGTTAATGTTCCTTATATCCTCATCATCTTCTTCAGCATTCACATTATAGCACTCCAGCACATAGTGCAACTGGGTGCTCCAATCTAGTTGAATCAATTCTAAAGGATTTGGTGGTATTCTGAAGTTTCTTGCCTTAACCTCTTGTAGGGCTTCACCAATGATTTTGAACCCATCCTCAAAGCTGAAGGTCATAAAAAATCCTTCTCTCAATATGTCCCATTCTATGGTACCATGGCAGGGCTCTGTTTTCAGGTACCAATTCATAGGAATGATATCCAAAGTGTGACAGAAAATATGCACCCACTCTGGTTGTAGCTTTGTTCCATAAGCCTCAGTCCATTTTACTAAATCATCACCTGGGTCATTTCTCCCATCATATTTTTCAGTTAGCTGAAAATTTGAGTGACCAAACCACAATCTCACCATTCTTATGTACTTGCGCCATTCATCAAAATTTCCTTTATGCGTACCCCACCATCGTGGAGGTGTAGCGCGTAGTGCCAAATCCAATCCTTGGAAGAGATGATTTTCAGGTACTTCCCTTTCAATGCATCCAAAAATTTATCTACATTAGTTAGACCAACATAATAAGGCAAACTTCTTACCTCAGATGATACACAATGCAACGATTTATTCATCATATTACAATGTAGCGTAGATGCTTCATGTAACATATTCTACCAACATTCCAATTCCTCATTAGAATATGAAGTATAGGAACTTTTTCAGTGCCATGAAATGCATCCATCAACTGTTGAATTAACTAAAACTTGGTCTCATGTTGTTATTTTATATATCTAGTCCAAATCATCGTCGCCTTCCTCATGGTCGTGGACTAGATCAGTGTAGCACAGTCATTATGTAAGGTCCAATGGTACCACTACACGGATAGATTTCCTTTCAAACATCATCATCCACTTCTTCAAATTGATTATCCCATTCACGTCGATAGCCCAATAAATTCCCAAGAATGCAGGGTATGGATTGTTGTCATCAACAATCTATATCACCTCAAAATCAGCCAATGCACTTGTACCTTCTATATCTATAGTCACTCCATCATATTTCCCTATAGGGATAATATTCTATCTATTTTCCATTCATAATTGAATCGAGGACCACTGCAGCGTAGGTCTCCCATTATTTCACATGTATGTTTAGGAAAAACATTCACATCTGACCCCAAATCCAAAATAACTTGATCCCTCTCATAGTCTCCTATTTACGTAGTAAGCCTCATCTCACGCCCTATTCTTGTCTTGTATTTTCCTATCTTTCTAACTGCACAATGTCCTTCAGGAGCACCTTCCTTACCAAAACACTTATTTATCAGTTCTTCTAGCCCTTTCATGACCTTGCTTTCGTGCAACAACTTCATACAAGTCTCCAAGAAAGTGGTAAGCATGAAGGGGTCGAATTCTTCAGATGACTTGTCCTAACTTGTTGAGGCAGAGGCTTCAGTGAAGTTTTTCTTTACTTCCATGAATGTTACATTCACATGCTCTAGATCAAGCCCAACCTCCTTTTCTGCAACCTTGTGAACCCGCTCACATTCTTGAGGTTTCTTTCCTTTATCATCGCTAGTCATCATTCTGCTTCGCAGCACAATATTCACATTGGGATCATTCTCGCGAGGTTCAGCCTTCATCATCTATAGATTCTAGGTAGGCTGTTGAGGTTGCACCTTCTTCTCCCATATCTTAGCTATCAGTGTAGGGCATTCTTCTATCACGTGGCCAAACTAAGTATAGTATCAGCGTGATGGTCATGTCTAGCTCGTACACTCCCATGCATAGCATCCTAGCTCTTTGTAATTGTATAAAATAACTTATCCTCTGCCTCTACCAAGTCCTCCTCCTCCTCAACCTCATCTGCACCCCTGATATCCTCTACACACTCCCCAAGCGCCTTAATCATGAGGTCAATTTTCTATTTGAATTCGATACATGGGCATTATTTCCATCATTAATCCATAGCTATGGTAGTTACGCTCATCGTGGCCCACTGATTTACATAAATTGCAAAATAATTGTTGTGGCATCTGAAAAATTTTTGCAGCAAGTGACAATTGTCTATTACGTTTTCTAGCTAACTGATAGATAGCACACCATAGCACGGGACCTATACTTGGTCCTGTGACAACCTCTTATCTCTAGGGCACTAGCCCTTCCCTATAATATAATTGACAAAAACAGGGTAGTGATATTTATCATGCCCCTGGATTTTACATCTTAGGCACCAAACTTCTTCACGCACCTTTGACTGAGCGGATTTTTTCTTGTTCAATCTCTACAACTCCAAGAAGAGGTTCTGCAACTCCGCATGAATCTGTTGAACTCTAAAAGCAACATCTTGGATAAGTGTTTCATGTAATCTCATCACAATTTCCAAGGATTCTATTTGGGTCCCTATCTTTTGCTACGATAAAGCAACCCTCAGGTGGGGAAAAAACGAGGCTACAAACCATTTGCGGTGTTGACTATCCATCAGATTCATGTTAGCTTCACGAATCTAGCACTTCAGTCTCTAATCCAACTCCCAAGGTGTCTCGTTGGGCCTCATCATAATTTCCTTGAATTCAATGACTCATTGTGAATTAGACTTGGGCCTAGTGAATTCCTTATTCAGAGTAGTTTGAGTGACCACTAATGAAGCCAGTGGGTTATCGGTGTAGTACTTAATGTATCATGGCAACATGCAATCTTGTAGAATGGTGACCAACTACACCTTCTTTATAAGATCATCTGTAATATTTTGTGTCATCCATACAACCTTCACAATGAACCAAAACTGATCTAGTTCCTCACTTCCCAAACCATTGAAAATAGGACACTTCATGGTATTTGACATACTGAATGGTGGAGGTGGTGGTGGTGGTGTGGGTGAAGGTGTATGTTGTGGAGGGGAAGGTGGAGGTGTGTGGGTAGATGACGTATTCACGGAAAACCCTACTTTATCAACTATACAATGGTTCACAGTGAGCCTTGTACTGCTCCCTCATTGTCACTCGAAGGAGGCTCTCAATGGACTATATTCAAGACCCACTCTTTCCTAATTTTAAATATTCATCCACTTCACGTAGATCCAAACATAAAGGTAGTGGCATAACCTAATTTTCACACAAGAGCATTTTAATCCAAGAATTCAAATATTTCAAATACTTACCTCGCAGTCCTTTGAAAAATCATCTCTTTGCTTCACTATAGCTGACTGAGGTATTGACCACAAATTCTGTCACAAATCCTCCTATGACTCTATCAAGTCAGTGATCGACAATGCGTGCAATCTTATATTTAGAAGCTTCCAACCTTCGCACTAGCTCTAGGGTCCACACTATTGGATTGTTAAGCCTCCACCTTCCTTGACAGTCTACCAATTTAGCCATCCACTTTTATAATTTTATCGGGAAGGAGCAGAAGGTTTCATGTATTTATGTGTCTAGATACCTGTCCAACCACTATTCTTTTGTCAGGCATGGATTTATGTTCTCTTGCGCCACGAATTTTTTGATCTTTCTATCTAAAATATTCTCAATTTATTTCTTTGTTGGATTCCAATGATGCGACATCACACATCTCTTTATGCAGATCCTGGTCCTGCTAACAGAACCATTAGTTGGCTTAGTGGGTCTTGACGTAGGTTCAAATTTAGTTGTGCCAAACAGATCCCTACACTATTGGCCCTTTCAGCATCAATCCACAGAGCGCAGGCAGTATGGGGGGATGTCGGAACCAAGTTTCTTCACCCAGAGATCAACGTGATGTCCTTTTATGCCCTAAATTCACCTTTGCGTAGATCGACAAGCCCTTATGGCTTATCTATATAACTCCCTTTAATCAGCCTCTAGACCTTCATGAAGGTCTATGACTATCTTCTTTGGACCTTGAATAGACTAATCAGCTACTTACATGCATCAAGGAGTACTCTTAACCCAACAATTACTTAGCTCAGGCTAAGTGTTTGATAATTTTAACATGCAACAAGATAATCTTCACGTAAAAGGTTAACATCAATTGCATTCATATAACAATATAAATCGTGTAAATTCTTGCATCAATACATCATTATTCATAAACCCATCATAACATAAATGGAATTCATATAAATAGAAGTAAAGAGATAAACACGGGTATTTATGCAACAATATTCTTTATTAATATTTCGTTCAATTTAAAAACTCAAGACTTCCCTACGCACTGAGCTGCAGACTCTACTCTAGGCTTTTGTGCACATAGCTGTAGAGCCTTCCTTCCTACTCTTCTCCGCTAATTCTCTATACTTATCCCATAGACAAAATTCATTACTTGCCTTAGACATCCTAAGACACACCTATTTATATAATCACATGGTCTACAAACCATGGTTAGATCCTCAAAAAGCTGAATCAACTTACATAAGGAAGGGTAAAACCCTTTATGATTATTGACCTAACTACGCACTCTGTGACCACAACTTGTGCAAACTTTACATATTTATACAACAAAAGTTTGGCTTTTTCCCCAAAATTGACCCTAGGGGACCCCATCCCAATAGTACCCCATCTCAACAGATCGCCTGCATCTCTGAAGAGCTTATTTCTCCTAGCCAGAGTTCCACAACAACAATAGCAACAAGGTTGTACCAAGTGTTGATTTTGGGTAGCACTGGATATGATCTAGCCATGAAAATTGGTAGATAGGCTAAAGCACATGAAATATCTAAGACCCAGAAATGGTTTGGACAGATTATACCCAGTTTGGGAGGTATTAAATAATTAATATTTTTAATGGAGTTCCTAAGTCTATGTTGGAAATAATACTTAGGAGCGGGTGAATCAGTATTCACAGTTCAATAATTTTTCATTTCCCAAGCATATTTATATATGCTACTTATGTGAATTAGACTTTCATGTGTATGCTATTGTGATTAGAAAAACCAACGTATACCCAAAGAACTTATGATTTAGTCAATTTATAACATGTTGATCTTTAATCAATGCATTAGTAACTTGTTAAATAGTGCAGTAAAAACATAATAAACCATCACACATAATCAACACACATGAACACCAATATTTAAGGTGGAAACACAATGCGGGAGACAAACCACCTACTGTTGTCATCTCTATCTTCTTTTAATATTATGAAAATATACTTACAATCTTGTACTGGTGTTGAGTCATACCAGTATGCAGGCACCCACCTACGGAAGGGTACAACCTTCTCTCATTTTCCAACTTCTACTAGAAGGGAGATACAACCCCCTAGCTGTTGTACTAGCCAATGTGTTTATGATTACATAGGAACTGACCTATTGAAGGTTACAACCTTCTCTCTTGCTCCAAGGACCACATTTCATAGATTTTCAGACTGGATGCTCCTGGTATACAAAAATACAAATGAAGGCCTTTTTTCATCAAATTTTGATACTGGACCCATTAGATCTTTCAAATTGCATCAACCAATAATCAATTAATATGAACAATCAAATCACTGTTGCTAAAACACTGTGCTGAACCAAGAAACCTGCATCATTATTTAGAACCAACAGCAACCTCAAAAATCATGCATTAGAATGTATACACTACTTTACTGAACCCAACCTATGTGTATATGCTACTTCCTTTAACCAAACCTATGTATACCTTCAAAACAACTGAAACAAAAAACTTTTGAATCAAGTCTATACCAACTAGCAATATATTGAACATCTACTGTCAATTTACAGAGTTTTAGATAGGCAGTAGCAAAGATAACCCTTCTCACTTAAACTATCAATCAATTAGACACAAAACTCCTTATGCATTCAATTTTACATTCAGATCTAAGAATACTTCATTGACATACATTAGTAAGACAACAGAACTGATCAAATAGATAAGTCATTTTTGAATAATAAGATTTCCCTTTGTATACGCTACTTGGGAGAGTCAAACCTACGTGTATGCGCACCTTTATCGAGGTAAACCATTGTATAGATCTACAGATATTAACTCAAAAATTCGATGTTATTTTAGACATCAGACAAACCCATATCATGACATTTAAAGAATAAAACAGGTGTATGTAATCAGATCTAGCCCAACCAATATCATGTTGTTCAATGATATGTCATTTTAGGTCTCATGATCCTAATCCAACATTGGATTCAAGGTGCACAAAATATTTTAGATCAAATCACAATGTAGCCCCTACAACACAAAATATACTTCAGATAGAATTATTCCTAAGAAACCCTCTTCACTTGCACACTTTGGCCTTTTGATCTTCTCCTCCTTGTATAGTTTTTGGCCTTTCTCAATACCTCAGAGCAAAACCACTTAGGACCCGTGGTATTCTTGGATGGGATCAAATAGTCATTACTCCACTATATATTGTGGGCTAATACCATGTTATTGAACCTTGGTATTCTTTACTCTTGAATTTCCTTGATTTTCCAACATGTACACGCATTTCCTCTTTTGAAAGTGCATGTATACGTATACGCGTGTTTTATTTTGTGAACCAGCGTGTATACACTATTTTGACTAAGAGGACCTACATATACATCTTAAACTTCTTTACACCATCCTTTTCCTTCAACTTCTTCATTTTGATCAGTAGACCTTAGTTCCATCTTCCTGTTCTTCTATTACACTGTGAGTTTCCTTTTATTGGAAGTGAACTGACCTGTAAGTGAGTTGCCATCAAGGAAAACACTTGTATCATAATGCCAACAATATCCCCCTTTGGACTTGATTGAAACCATGTTGGTGTTGATTACTGCGAGCTGTAGAAAATGTTAGAGATAACAACCAACACCAAAGTAAAACCAAAATACTCTCCCCCTTTGACATCAAGGGCAAAGGGAAAACCAAGATACTCTCCCCCTTTCATATAAATTATGTTGTCCATGCTCCCCGTGAGTACATGTAGAGTTTGTAGAGATATGTTTCAAAAGAATAACATGACTCTATAACTCTAGTAAGTGATTATGACCTTCCTAACACCAATGACTCATATATACATCAATCACCCAGCCAAGTGGGGATACACCACATTTGACTCATCCACCCAACGAAGTGGGGATATACCAATTATTTATACATGACTAAAATACAACAAATATTACATCATCCATCCCATGCATAGTGGGGATAAAAATTATATCATATGTCCAATATGACTCATTCAAACATATACTATGAGAGAATGAGTCATATCACACCCTAGATCTTTACATGACTTATCAAACAAATGATATAGATATCCAAAACCATAGCTGAACTTAGCAACCATAATGCCAACAATGTAGAATATGTGTGAAGGCTAATGCTCCCCCTAAACTTGTGCTACCTATGCATTGTCAACGAGTCATTCATCAAGGAATATTTGTTAGTCAGATAAAAATCAATGAACAAAGCATATCGTTAGACTGTAAACATCAATATCAGATTGAGCACCCATATCAGAGTCTAACCCACTATTTTTCTATCATAAAAACACATACGCTTCTGTAGCCATAGAAACCTACATATATATGTGGCTATACTTCATGAAACTTAGGTATAAGAACCTTCCCCTGAAAAACTAGATTTAACAATAGGATGACTCAACAACTATTCCCAGCTTTTGTCTGAGATATTCAAATGTTTCTCTAGGAAGCAGTTTAGAAAATATATCAGCATCCTGTTATTTGGAGGGAACATACCCCAATTTAACCTTTTGTTCAAGAACTTGTTCTCGTAGAAAATGGTACTTAATGGGTATGTGCTTGGTCTTGGAGTGCATGACAAGATTTTTTGAAATACTGGTGGCACTTGTATTATCATATAGAATGGAGATGGGTAGATTACATGTCATCTGAATGTCTTGCAATGTTTGCATCATCCAAAGTAGTTGTGTGTAACAAGATGTAGCATCCACATATTCTTCTTCAGTTGTAGATATGTCAATCGAACTTTGTTTCTTGATGAACCAAAACACCAACCGTGAACCCATATAGAAATCTCCTCCACTAGTTCTCTTTCAATCATCAAAATTTCCTACCCAATCTGCATATGTATATGCATGAGGATTAAGATCTATATATATAGGATACCATAGTCCAAAGTCTTGAGTTCCTTGAAGATATTTGAAATTCTTTTAACTGCCTAAAGATGTGATTCCTTTGGATTTTCTTAGAACTTTCCAACAATTCCTACTACATGCATGATATTAGTTCTGGTACCTATTATATAAATCATACTTGCAGTCATAGATTTGTAAGTTGTTTGGTTTATTGTTGGTGATTCATCATTAGAACTAAGAATGCATCCTATTAGCATTGGAGTACATACTAGTTTATGATCTTCCATTTCATACTTATTATCTACTTGAGATATTTGGTTTTTGAAAGAAAAATGGCATTTTTTTTTTGTTGTACTTGTAGACCAAGAAAATAATTTAGTTCATCAAGTAAGGACATTTCAAATTCATGCTGCATTACTGAAGATAAATTCTAACTCATAGATTCTTTGCTGCGACAAAAGATGATATCATCAACATAAATAACATTTATTACCAGTTTATCATTTTCAATCTTTGTCTATAAGTTGTTATCTATAGAACCTTCTTTGAAACCTTGTTGTAATACCTTCTTTGAAAGATGGTAATACCAAGCCCTTGGAGCCTGTTTTAGACCATAAAGAGCCTTTTTGAGCTTGCATATGAGTTTTGCATCATTTCTTGGAATGAATCCTTCTAGGTGCTCAATATAGACTTCTTCTTCTAAAAATCCATTAAGAAAAGTTGATTTTACATCCATTTGATATAATTTGAATTTTTGAAAACTAGAAACAACAAGAAACATTCTTATGGCTTCAAGTCTAGAAACAGGTGCAAAAGTTTCTTCAAAATCTATACCTTCTTTTTGATCACATCCTTTACAAACAAGTATTTCCTTGTTTCTAATAACTTCTCCATTTTCATTTAGCTTATTCTTAAATGTCCATTTTTTTCCTATAACATTTTTATCATGAGGTCTAGGAACTAATTCTCAAGTATCATTCTTTTCAATTTGGTCAAGTTCTTCATCCATGGCCTTAACCCAACATTCATATTTGCTAGCTTCATTTACATTTTGTGGTTCTATGGAGGATAATAATGCTAGATAACTTGAGGTCCCTCTGAGAGTTCTTCTTGTCTATATTCCAGACCCTTTTTCTCCTAGAATTTGAGATTTTCAATGATTCTTCTGAACATATCTGGATGGAGTCTTTTCCTTGTCTGTTGTATATTCTTCTGGTGCTTCATTGGTTTATTCTTCAAGATCATTTTGATTTGATACGGGAAAGCATTCCCCATCATCCTCATTTTCATATTTCTCTGTTGATTTTATTTGTTTTGGATTTCTACATGCTTCATCAATTACAACATCAATGCATTCAACAATTTTCCAAAGTATTTCAATATAACATTTGTATCCTTTACTTCTGGATGAATAACCAAGAAGAATTCCTTCGTCTTCTTTGGGTTCAAGCTTACCAAGGTTTTCATCAGTCCTTTTGATGAAACATTTTCTTCCAAAAACTCTAAAGTGTTTTATAGTAGGAGACTTACCATACCAAAGTTCATATGGATTTTGATCACTATTTACCCAAACATTTGCTTTGTTGAGAGTAGTCACGGCAACAAATGCAGCTTCACCCCAGAAGATTACAGGAGTTTCAGATTCATCAAGCATCACTTGAGCCATTTTTTGAACTGTTTTGTTCATTCTTTCCACCATGCCATTTTGTTGAGGAGTTCTCACGATGGAGAATTTCCTTTTTATTCCATGTTGTTCACAAAAGTCAAAGAATTCATCTAATATGAATTCTCCCCCTCAATCAGATCTGAGACATTTGATTTTTCAATCTGATGCATTTTCAACTAAAGCTTTAAAGGATTTAAACTTTCCAAATGCTTCATCTTTATTCTTTAGTAGACCTATCCAAAAAATTTTGTAAAAATCATCAATAAATAAAATAAACTATTCTTCTCCACGAGGTGACATTTTCCTAGTTGGTCCACATAAATCAGTATGGATGAGTTCAAGAGGCTTACTTTTTTATCCTTCTTTCTCACTGAAATGAACTTTGGTTTGCTTACCGACTTGACATGGTTTTCATATGGTATTTTCTAGGATGTTGATATTTGGAAGATCATGGATGGCCTTGATCCTGCATGCTTTTCTTATTTGAGAAAAGCTTATATGCCCCAATCTTTTGTTCCATAGCCGGTTTTCATCTATTTTTCTTAGATAGCATTGTTGATGTCCTCCATTGAGTTTGTATAAATTATTTGGAGTTATTGTACCTTTGATTACGTTCTTTCCTGTATCAAGCTCACAAACCACACATTTGTTTTGATTGAAACACAACTTCATTTCATTGATCACACATTTGACTGACACTGAACAAGCTATGCTTTAAACCATCTATATACATGACATTTCCAGTGTTAACCTTTTCTTTCAATAAAACATAACATTTACCTTTAATGGTAGCTAGTGTGTCATTTCCAAATGAGACATTATTTTCTTTTTCTAAAGAATTATATGAATGAAGTTTCTCTTTGTCACCTTTCATGTGGTTGGAGCATCCGTTGTCAATGTACCATTAATTATCTTGTCCTTCTGCATATAGAGCTATGCCACGTATTTCTAATTGAGATTCCTTCTTTCTCCATATCTTGTAATTTGACAATGTTTTCTCATTTTGAAGTGTTGGCCGAAATTTTCTCATGCATTCAGATTCTTCATGACCAAAGTTGTTACAAATCGAACATTCTATTTCATCTTCAAGAGGAGAAACGTTATTATAGGCAATTTTCTTCATTCCTATTACACTTATTTGATTTCATGCTTCTCTAGTCATGATGGTTTTTTAAGAAACACATTGAGCAACCTTATGCCCAAAGTTATGGCATGAAATACATTGTCCATTAAAGAAGTTTTTGCGATCATAGAATCATTTGGTACCTATTGGTTGAAACTTTTGCTGATATTCATCCTTGGAATAAATTGAGCATGATTTATGTGATGAGTACTTTTAGGCCTTTGCTGGCGATTGACATATTGTTCATGTTAGAATATTCTGACACATAGGAAATAGTTAAGTATAACTTGGTCTAGTATAGAGTTAGGTAAAGTGTGTTTCTTTACTATGTACTTTTGTAACTTACAATCCGACAGTCACGATATGTAGTGATCCAACGATTCATTCTCTCCTCGGTATTACCGACACTTGATCCATGGCTTAACACCCGATTGGTCCATGACCTCTATTTAAAGAGCATGCAGGGTCATTTGTAGGTTAACTGTTCATGAGAGAAGCTTATGTAAAATTTCATTCTTTTATTAATGAATTGCCTGAAGTGGTCGCGTTGGCTCAGGCCGTGAACTGTTTCCCTCTTTGAGGGTTTTAACCACATCAAAAATATTGGTGTATTGATCTGTGATCTATTTGTGAGCGATGTCCTTTGGTCTTTGTTCCAGATGTGTACTCGGAAAACATCATCGGGACAATTTTGAAAAACGTGCCTCTTGGCACGCCTCAGCCCCTTTACAGCTTGTGCATAGTGATTTATGTGGTCCACTTCCAGTTATTTCCTTCTCTAGCTACAAGTATTTCTTAACTTTCATTGATGATTTCTCCAGACGCACTTGGGTATACTTCTTAAAACACAAGAGTGAAGTATTTAACATGTTCTTGGCCTTTAAGGCCTTTGTTGAAAAATAATCTGGACATCAAATTCTTAAGCTAAGATCTGATAATGGAAGAGAATATGTCAAAAACAACTTCATCAACTTTTGCACTGAGAATGGAATTCAAATGCAACATACTGTTCCATATACTCCACAACAAAATGGTGTAGCTGAAAGGAGGAATCGCACCTTAAAGGAAATGGCTAATTGTATGCTTCAATTTAAAGAACTTAGTCTTAATTATTGGGTAGAAGCAATTAACTGTGCAAATTACATAATAAATCACACTCTTACTAAGGTTTTAAAGAATATCACTCCAGAAGAAGCATGGAGCCTCAATTAAACCAGATGTGAGTCACTTTCGTGTTTTTGGAAGTGAAGCATGGGCCCATATTCCAGATGAGAAGCATAAAGCTTTAGAATTGGAGAGTGAAAAATGTATTTTTGTTGGATATTCTAAAGATGTCAAAGGAT